>JAKUCV010005143.1:0-15685 GCA_028386065.3 Turnera subulata
GATGTGCTCCAGACCACCCAGTCGCGGAGCGGCACTCACCTTTCAAGCCATTCCCAAGACTAGTTAGATGATGAGATACCCAGAGGTGAGACAATCAAACCTAGATATGAGTAAACCTCAAGAAGAGCACACCTAGAGATGAGCAAACCCAAAGCAGGGGACCTAGTCCTCGCAAATATTGAGAGAAACAAAACCAAAGTCGAGGACCTAGTCCTCGCAAACCCCGAGATGCACAAACTCAAAAAACAAAATGTGAGGGAAACCAGGAGGGGAGCGAACTTAAAGCCTAGACCCGGTTCTCGCAAACATGAGGGAATCCAGATATGAAGAAACCAAGAAAAGAGTGAACCCAAAGTCGTGATCCAATTCCCGCAAACCATGAGATGAGAAAACCCAGAAGTGAGGAAACTTTGAGGGAAACAAAACAAGCCAGATGTGAGGGAAACCAGGAGGGGAGTGAACCCAATGCCTGGACCCAGTTTCCATAAACCGTGAAATAAGAGAATCCAAATATGAGGGAAACCAGGAGGGGAGTGAACCCAAAGCCGGGACCCAATTTCTACAAATTGTGAGAAGAGAGAATCCAGATATAAGGGAAACCGGGAGGGGAGTGGACCCAAAGCCGGAACCCAATTCCTGCATACCGTGAGATGAGAAAATCCAGATATGAGGAAACTAGGAGGGGAGTGAACCCAAAGCCGGGACCCAGTTCCCGCAAACCACGAGATGAGGAAATCCAGATATGAGGAAACCTTGGGAGGAGTAAAACAAACCAAACGTAAGGGAAACCAATAGAGGAGTGAACTTGGGACCCAGTTCCCTGAAACCTTGAGTGTACCTGAAGCCGAGGACCCAGTCCTCGCGATCCTGAGTTGAGATAAACATGAGCGAACCCGGATATGAGAAAACCTTGAAAGGACCACAAAACCCAGGCGTGAGAAAACCTTGAGAAGAGTAAACACAAGCCACGGACCTAGTCCCCGCAAACATAAGCCGAGGACTAGGTCCTCGCAAAACCAAAGTCGAGGAACCGGTTCTCGCAAAACCAAAGCCGAGGACCTGGTTCTTGCAAACCACGGGATGAGATGATTCCCGACAATTACAAACCTAGGATGAGATGATTTCCAGAAAGCTGAGGACCCAGTTCTCTTAAACTCCGGGATGAGATGATTCCCGAAAACCATAAACTTGATGAGATGATTCCCATAAAGCCGATGAAATGGCCGCTTCCCAGAAACAATTATGCAAAACATAAAGAAATATGAAATGACCAAAATGCCCTTTGGTACAGGGATGCCAAAACTCTGTGTAAAACAACATCACAAAATCCCAAATAATAATATCCAACAAGAAATAAACATCGGGATGAAAAATGTCCAAAGTATAAATAGGCTCAACCAGCCAAAATGGCCCCCAGCAAATCAGTCGGGATAACAAAGACCGAATCCAAAGTAAACCAAATCCACATCCGGAAAGTAATTATGCAGCGGAAATAAAGAAATATCCAATGAAAAGTGTAATCATATGGAGTGTCAAACTATGGATCCGCCAGGAAGGAAACACGGCTACCTGCTGAGAGGGAGAAGTCTGAAACTTGATGTGGAAGTAAACTATCAACAGGCAACTATGGATCTGTAAAACCAAGGTGGTGATTTATATGAGTCGCCTACTCAATGTACAATATAAGAGAAATATACAAGCACACAAAGACAGACTCGTAGGGTGGGTAAGTCCACGAGTACAAGTATACACACACGATCAACACGTGTCAAATACCACACACATAAAGTTATGTGAATTATCTGATTATAATCTTTATTCTTTTTATTATTAAGGGCCCTCTACTGTGTGCATCGGCCGCGGTAGCGACTGATTAGTATAGGGCTCAACCCAAAATACTAACTCATCGGAAGGGGTAAGATCCGAAATAAAACTAACCACTGAAATACCTTAGGTGGCTGACGGCTCTCTGAGGGGTGCACTCAGTACATACCAAAATCAGGTATAAAATAACCAAGGGGTACACCCACCTTCCCCATGGCGGCGCCTCTCTGAGGGATGCTCTCAGTACATACCAATATCAGGTACTAAACTAACCAAGGGGCGCATCCATCTAATCCACAAGTCACCGTCTCTAAAACTCTTTGTTTTTATCCATCACATATCTCGAGGGGTACCCACTCTCCCACTCGGTGCTACCGGTCAACAGCCCCACAGTAGAATGTTTGTTATCCGGGTACATTACGATACCAATTATAAAGTTTGTTTAAGTGCTCCTCAGAGTTATAAACAGGTTGTGTACCATTACAGATATAGCAAAACAACACATATCACAACATGGAAATAATAGCTCATAGTCTTTAACATGGGAATACAGCTCATAAACATCATACATAGCATTCCAGCATATAGGCAACAGGTACACAACACAGTCAATATCATGCAGCATACTCAGCAAGTAGTACTATCTAACCATACCAACAAGTATTCGCATACAAGTATATAAGTCATATAGAGTCACCTCAGTTATGATGATGCTTTGCCTAACCAGCACCAGATCCTGCTACTCCCGAGTTATGACTTGTGCCTAAACACATAGACACCACTATCACACGAAAGGACTAAACAAAAACATGCATGCTCGTGCAATGCAACCGTGAGTCAAAGTCCAGCCCAACTAGCCACTTCCATTCACCAAAACTGTATCTCCAAGTCACGGGCCTATGGTACACAAGTTGAAGCCCACTAAGTCCAAATCTTAATCCCGGGCTTGAAGCCCATACCACCAATCCATTACTTAACTCACAACAATCTCGGGCCTATAATCCATGCCATTAAGTCCACTATAAACCTTAGATGTCCTTGGGCTTTGAGTCCACTTATAATAAATCCAGGAGTTATAATGGGTAATAACATTTTATTATTGGGCCCAGGCTCGATTTCTCTTACTCCCGTCTAAAGGTTTTACCCGAGTCCGAGTTGCCGTCCTAGAGGTTCTACCCGCGTCGGACAACCGTCCCGTCCCGTCTAAAAGAAAAGAAAGAAAGAAAAGAAGAAAAAAAATAGGATTTTTTAGGGTATGAGCCAGCCCCGGTCCAAACGATGTCGTTTTGGACTGAGGCGTGGTCAACCTGCCCTTCGTCAACGTTTCTTTTTTTTTTCTTTACCTCATCAAAACTACGTCGTTTCAGTAAAACTACCCCGGACTCAAAACGATCCGTATCGGAACCTCGATTTAGGACAACTCCTAGATAAAAGACATTTAACCAAGGAAAGGAATTAATTTCTTGACCAAAAATTCGAAAATCACTCGAGGGTAAAATTGGAAATCAAATTCCATAAATTTTATAAATTAATTTTGAAAAATCGGGGCGTTACAGCCGAGGACCCAGTTCTCGCAAATCATGGGATGACATGATTCCCAAAAACCACAATCTGGGATGAAATGATTCCCACAAAGCCGAGGACTCGGTTCTCACAAACCCTAGGATGAGATGGTTCCCGACAATCACAAACCTGGGATGAGATGATTCTCATAAGCCGAAGACCCGGTCTTCACAAACCAAGGGCGAACCGGTTCTCGCAAGCCACAGGATGAGAAGATTCCCGACATTCACCAGCCTTTATGATGAGATGATTCCTGAAGTAGAGCACAGAGTGCTACAACCATTGACACACCGCTCACACCGATCATTCAAATTTGGTTTTTCCTTTCTTGCATTATTTCATCTTTAGTTTCTAAGATCTCATCAACGAGGGGCACCTGTGAACACCCAAATTTGACCCACGGACATTCTTCTAACTTAGATTTTAAATGTGCCTAAACCACAAGATTAATGAGATGATTTGGTCTTTTACTGAGGCATATTTAGAATTTATTTTGGTAGAATTCACATATTTAATGAATTAGGCATTTATATGTTTTTAAGCCTTAGGATTGATGAGATGATTTAATCTTAGGATGAAGATATATATTAAGGTTTAATTTACTAAAATATGGTCTTATTTCATTTATTTGGGCTTCCCTATCTATTTCAACCCAAGCTAGGAGTAAATTTAGAGGCCTAGGTTGATGAAATGTGGATTATCCAGAGTTAATTGGCCCATAAACACATTACATGCAGACTAATTTTAGCTCTGATTTTTGTGGAAAATCAGAGTTAAATCATCCTTAAATGGTAAATGTGTTTTTACTTAATTTTGCATAAAATGGGGATCTTAATGTGAATTAATCAATTAGGAGATGATTAGGGGGAGTACTAACCAAGAAAAGAGGATTTTCTGGATTGATTAGAGGTTAATGACACGGTTAGATCAAATCAGGGCGAAATTAAGGGGATTGGGGGCCGAAAAAGGAAAGAATGCGGAAACTGGAAGAGCCAGGTGGCCATCTCGGGATGAATACCAGCTCCTGGCGATCATGGAGTGATAACTGCCGGGCCTGGATGTCATCTAAGCGATGACCGCCGGGCCTTGCGGTCATGGGTGCCCAGAAACTGATTTTTTGCCCGATTTTGTTTCTAATTCGATCTTATACGGTTTTGGCCTAGATTTTTGGCCAAAATCTTGACCATTAAGAGGTGCACGACTCCTGCACTTCCCAGAACTCTATAAATTGGACTTCTAATTCACATTCAGTGGGACACAATCTCTCTTTCACACATACTCCCTATACGCTTTGGTGTTTGGAGAAACACTACTTCTCCAAGTCCAGCATCATTCTAAGGCATGAAATCTGGAGAAATTTCGTGGGTAGTATCAACAAAAAGGCAGCAAGGGTAGGCCAAGAGGGAAAGCAAAGACTGAGCTATGAAGTGGTAAGAAAGTGGGTGGAGAGCACAACCAAAATCAATGAGCTAAAGGAGGGCTACAAGAAGTAACACTAAACCCTTTTTGTGTTTACTGTTTGTTGATGATTTGAGGATGATATTGATGATGTGAGTGTGGTAATGCCATGACAAGAACTACGTGGGCTTTGAACCCGGTCGTCGGGGTATTGAGGTGGTTTCTAGTGGTGGAAACTCAAGCCCAATTAATTTTATTTTCCTTTTTGTTTCAATTTCAATTTATTATTTCTATGTGATTTGTTTCACAAGGCATACACATTTTCTTCAATTGCACCAAGTTTCACCCCAACATGGACGGGTGCCTAACACCTTCCCATCCATGAAGAACCCCCGGGTCCAGCATCTTTGGTTCACTAATCGGTTGCCTAAATGGAGTCATAAAAGGTTTTTCCCGAATTTTTCCTTATAATAAAATTCGGTTGGTGACTCTAAAGATGTTGGATGACGGACAAAAAAAGGTGTAAAGGGACATGTGAGGAAGCCCAAGTGATTTTGTGCCGGGTCTTCACAATAGTATAGATATATAGATTACTAATATTTCTTTACATTAATTAGATCAATTTTGCGTGGTTCAGGAGAGTATTATAATTAAATTAAATTGTATATTAAAGGAGTTATTATATGAGACAATATGTTATTCGTTAGTGTATGACATTTCATTCATTATTTATTATTATTATAATTAAGTTAGGGTATTTATGTCATTCAATTTTGTATGAGTTCCTGCTTATAGAATATTCCAATCATAATGCATTAAACTCTATAATTAGCATATAGATCTATATATACATAAATCATATCTCGACCAATTACATCCCGAATAAAAAGACTAACACGTAATCATAGCGCGTCAAAACTTTATAAATAGCATGTAGATCTATATATACATAGAGCATATCTCCACAAATTACATTTCGAATAAAAATACTTCTGTGCTCTTACTCGTATAATGTTGCTCTATGTCTCAGAGTATTATATATTTCGAAACCTTTTCTCGTCTCTCTTGATATCCGGTCCACTCTGAAAATACACAAAACCAACTTTTCCAAAAAGAATTTCAGCCAAGGAGTAAAAGGTACAATTCGTTTATTTTTTTTAGAATAATTTTGGTGTTTGATTGCCAATTTCATACTTCTTATTTTATCATAATATTAACAATCTTACATGTCATCAAGCCATAGAAGACGAAGAATAGTTGGAGCACCAATATTTTATCGCAACTGCATAGGTAATATTTCTTGTTCTAAATCATTATTTCACAAAAACTTAATTTTTATGAAAGATTGGTGTTTGTATAAACTTAATTTTTATGTTAGATAATCAAATTCTTCTTTGTTTTGATTTGGATGTAAGATTCTATACCAGAAATTTACTCCTTAGCAATTTTTTTTATTTTTTTCAAATAGTATTATTTGTACTAGCATTATTGTAGCTTTTTTTCTTTTTTTAGCCGCATGTGGTTGGTGCATATAAAATTTAGATAAATTTACTCCTTCAAACTATATTTATATCTTGTATATCACAAATCATTGTCTATGGAGGAGAACAAGAATAAGTATAAGATTTGCTCAATAAACAAACACATTGGCTAAAGAAACATAGAGAAACGAAGATAGTGCAACAACTAGGAAATTTCAAATTCATTGTATGGATTCATAAATGGAAAAAAAATTATAGTAAAATATAAGAATAAGGAATACTAGACTCTATATAGTTAACTACAAGAAGACATTAAATGCACTAAGATAAGATTAATTGTGAATACTAATCTACTGTGACAAATTAAATCTGCATAATCTACTATGAGAGATAGGATTTGTATCAAAACAAATCTATTATTGCGAATAATATATGTGTATTTAAACAAATTAGGTAAGACAATCCATTTCATATATCTATCTTAACACATTACCACTTATCCAAATAATTGACCACCATACCAACCGCTTCCCAGAAAAGCAAATAAACCAATCTTATTAATAGTACAGTATGCATTATCAGATTGTGCAATGTTTTTATTTCCATAAAAAGTTGTATAGATTTTATCTTAATTCAATGGAATGGTGCGTATAGTCCCTTTGTATTTTCTATATAAGCCAACTCCCTACTTCATAATCTATTCACTTATTCTCTTAATAAAAAACTGTGATACGAGTATTGGTCAGCGAGTGATATCTTGAGAAATTATTAGAATAAAAATTTCTCATATGTCCCTCGCTAGAGTTTTGCTTGTTGAGACATATCTAAGCAACTGGGAATTTGTGATGAGATCTAGTCGGTCAGCGATTAACCAAAAAACAAAATAGAAAGATAGCATATCTATCTTTGCTTTGTGGTTTTCTGGTAGATCGTTGATCCGATTAGATTTCGTTATGATCAATAAGCATTTTACATTTTCATTACTGTATTGGTCTCATGGTGTAGTTGATCAATTTTCATTTCTTTTTATTTATATTTTAGCTTTCTTTTTCTTTCCCTCTTACTAACCTTGGACGCCATGCTATATATAATAGAAATGGAGTGGGGTGGAACAGTAATCTAATTACCAACAATATCCCTCGTTTCGGCTTCCTCCGCGGGCATGTTATGTAAAGCTTAATTATACTGATGTGGTTTCTGGCCGATTAGGTGTGCTGTTGCACTTCGGGATGAGCATGGGTGGATGGTTGTTATTGTCTTCACTCCAGATCGATAGCCTGGTTTCAAAGATCGTCGCAACCACGCCTCGAAATTTGGTCTTATTATTAAGCATATTTTACAGTTGTCTTCTTCATTTTTTTTTTCTTTTTATACTTTGCTATAAGGTAATGTAACTAGGTGGCTGATGTCATCATCACTAGTAGGGCTACTATTTCAAGCATGAACTCGTGAATCGTGATCTTTCACTTTTGGTAAGGAATGAAGTCCATTCTTTTGTTTTTGATCTGAATGCAATGATACCGTTGACCCTCAAAAATATTAGCAGCAATTGGTGACAACTACTTCTATTTCATATTGTATGCTAAATATATGTCTACATGTATATAATTTGGAGAAAAAAGATATAAGTTTCCTTCAACAGGCGTTTAATTTCTTCTGCTCCAAAGTATCACAACGGGACACAAATCCCACCGTGATACTCCATAGAATCTATTCTCCCACGCCTTAAAAGAGTAGCCCTAACAGCCAAGCCATCATTTAGCACCTGCCATATCAAACATTCTACCATCGGGGGTGCAAGGTTGATTAAGCCAAATGTTTGTGACTAGACAATGTAGCCTGTGCGATGAACACACTTCCGTTCTTCACTGAATATTATTCTTTAATGAAATGCTTGGCAATTTCAGCTCCATCTTATTTACACCAACCTCACATTTGGCTTCATTGAGTTTATACCACTCTGAATTCTGGAGTGAAGAATTAGGCTATTCGGTTCTCCACTTTTCTGTCTCCATAAACGCAACAATTACATTGTCTCATCTCATACCCCAAAAGAATCCCTCAACAAGTACCCAGTTCTTATTCATAGCACTTACCGAACTGAGCTATAGCCCTTGTGCTACTGATCCATATTGATTCTATCATGCCGAATTGTCGAGTAACCCGGAAAGATTGACAACCCCTCATGAACAGCAACCCACCAGAACCTTTGAACTCCACATCACCTATATTCCACAATCTTGAACACAAGCGTCTATCAATGCCTCTCATCTTTGTCTCACATATGAATACAAGCTTTGGTTCGCTCTGAGTTATTAGTTCCCTGAGGAGGCTATGCTTAGCAGCTGACCCTAAGCCCCTGATGTTCCATGAAATTAAACTAAACATAGAAATAAAAAAAAAAAACACTTCGACGTTAAAAGACATCAAGTCATACTCCATCCCGACTTCTGCTCCACTCGTCCCCTTACTATCAACTCTCTGAGCGTTGCTCTTAACTCATCATTGTCATTCCGGAAGTCCCATCCCAAAGTGTTCCCGACTTGCACCGTAAGTTCGGCACCGACATCGAAATCAGGGCGTGAAGATGCTTGTTCCACTTGGTCAAGCTCCTCATCTAAATTCCTTATGTTAACTCTTCCAATGTCAGAATCACCCATGGTACCAGTGGAGATTGTAGAATATAGCTCCGCTACCAATTGTAGAATATAAGAAAATCACTCAACACAAACACTCTTTTATTATTTGATAAACTAGGCGACACCTCGGTGCCCCTCACGGTAGCCACACTCACAATTCTTAATGTGCTACACTACTACACATAATTATAAAACCCTAACATACCTATTTATAGGGACTATGACTTAACGGACAAGACTGACTCTTAAACCGTACCGGATTTGGACTCTTAAAACCCAATAATACAAAGACTCTTGAACCCAATTAAAACTAGCTTAGTTTAATACCCAACAATATCTCCCTTAAACTAAGCTTGCAAGTACAAACATGACTCTACCCAGTCCCAACAATTGCAAGTGTCTTCAGCGCCATTGTTGCTGCAGTGACTAACTCAAACATTGCTTCGAACAGTAACATCTTCCTTGAATCAAACCAAACCTTCAGCTTAATACCCTTTCCATGTTGTATGCCATTCTTGAAGTGACTCTTCCATACTCTATCTTGCTTGTCAAAGAATTCTTGTCTTGCCTCCCATTCTTTGTTGCTTCCAAGAACACTCTTAACAAAATTGCTTATAAAAACATTGTTCACATCCTTGGTTGAGAAAAATTGATCCACACCAATAAAATCAATTTTCACCATAGATAAAATCAGTTACTTCAACTTCCTTCCCTTCAATCTCTCTAACTTTCTCTCCTCTCCTTGTTCAACTTTTGCCAATTTGTCTCCCAGAAACAACAACTTATTTTCAATAATTATCACATCTTTCTTCTCCTTCACTTGTTTAGCTTCTACCTGTTCGCCTTCATTGTCTCCCTGGAAAGAAAAGTTATTTTCTTTAACCATTAACTCTTCCTTCTCCTCCTCCTGAGAAAATATTTCTTCTATCTTGATTCTGGACAACCTGTAGCATTCACCACGAAACTTAGAATCTTGTCTATAATCTGGCAGTGACAAATTCTCCACCTCAATTCTTCCCAGTTTTCTAACTTCCTCATCAAATTTGTCTTCCATGTCACAACTTGTCACTGTCTCTGAACCACAAGGATTATCCACTCCATTTTTCGCAGCATCTACTTGACTGCCATTGCCATTGTTTTCACACTGTTGTTGTTCACCTGTCCTCCCTTCCCTGAAATTGAGGCGATTCTCATGCACAATCAGTTTAGCTTTTAACGCATCAATCGTCAAAGTCTTGAGATCTTGGAATTCTTCAATAGCTTTCACCTTGCAATCAAAACTCAATGGTAGGCTTCGGAGAATTTTCTTGACAACTTGAAGATCTATCATCTTCTCACCAATGGCTCTCAAACTGTTGACCAATTTCTGTACCCGACAGAAATAACCATCAATTGTTTCATCCTCTCCCATGTGGTGAAGCTCAAACTCTTTTCTCACCTCTTCCAAACTAACTTTTTTCACAACCTCTCCACCACCATAAGTTTTTAGCAAAGCATCCCAGTACTCTTTCGCCGTTTGCACATGTCTCAACTTTTGAGAAACTTGAACTACTACCTGTTGTTTGAGATAGTGTAGTGCTTCATCATTCTTCTCCATCTCTTGTTGTGCATGACTTTGAATCCCACACTCAATAACATCCCATACTTTAATGTGCTTGAAGAAAGTCCTCATCTGTCTCCACTGTATTTTAAAATAATCTTGACCGTCAAATTTCAAAACAAGACAATCTTCATATTGATTACCCATGAGAAAATAGCTCTTTATCACCAGAATCAATCTACCACATCAAACACAAGCCACCAAGGAAAAAAATCTCATTCGGCAAGCCACCTTCCTTTTCCTTCGTCACCAGCACCAGAACAAGTCCAATATAAATTGCTATATTAACCAAAAGAAAACGCAGTACCATAATTATATAGGAGCGTCACCTGGCAAGTCACTTTGCACACACTCCCGCACGTTGCGCCACAAACAATTGATTGGTCCTTCCGTGCGATTGAGCAACGAACAAATCCTGCACCACAGTCCCTTTGCCTTTTCCTTTTTTTTTTTTCAAGAACTCACCACCAACAATTTTTATTCCACGACCACAACAATTTTTTTTAACACTCTTTTTTTCAGCGCTTCGCATCACGATATTATCACCACAACAACAAACCTTTTTTCTTTCACGACACACCAAAGACAATTTTTTTTTTTACTCACTCTTTACTCTTCCCCACGAAGACTTGCAAACTGAAGTTGAGAAGCCACCTGGTTGTACAATGTCGTTTTTTTTGTTACTTTGCATCCACTCCTCAAACTTCGCCACCTGCAGCTTTTCTTTTCCCACTAAATTTTTTTCAATCGAACAATTTATTCAACCGAACACAGTATTTTTTCCGCAGCTCAAACACAATACCTTTTGTTTCGCTGCTCTCGACAAACCGATTTTTTTTTCGACAAACACCCTACTTCTCACCCAGAACAATTTTTTTTTTTCACGAATTCACCAGGAACGATTTTTGTGTCCGAACGCAGCGACCCCAATTTTTTTCTCACTTTTTTTTTTTGCACGAACACTTTTACTCACGAACACTCCACGAATCTTGCGCAGCGTTTCCACCGGATCCAGCCTGGGTCCGCTACCAATGGTAGAATATAGCTCCGCTACCAATTGTAGAATATAAGAAAATCACTAACACAAACACTCTTTTATTATTTGATAAACTAGGCGACACCTCGGTGCCCCTCACGGTAGCCACACTCACAATTCTTAATGTGCTACACTACTACACATAATTATAAAACCCTAACATACCTATTTATAGAGACTATGACTTAACGGACAAGATTGACTCTTAAACCGAACCGGATTTGGACTCTTAAAACCCAATAATACAAAGACTCTTGAACCCAATTAAAACTAGCTTAGTTTAATACCCAACAATGACACTGCCATGTTGAAAGTTTTATTCTTTCTTTACTTCAGTCTTGTTTGTTCTTAGGGCGCGCATGATTTTCTTCCCGATGAGATTGGACAGAGCATGCCTGGTATTCTGCTTGATTGCAGGTTTGAAGACGGGCTCAAGTTAATGGGCCTGGTACTAACTGTTTGGGTCCGTTATCAACATAGTTCCCATCCGATTCACTGCCTCTGGATGACTCACCTACATCAAGGGAATAAAATCTACTAAATTCCCTAGATAAGACCCATGTAGCGTGATGGCATTTCCCTTGGCCTTGAGCCTAGAAGACCATGGTTCGATCCAGGGTGGGGGTTGGGGTGGGGTAGATCTAGGAATGGTTGTAATCAAAAAAAAAAAAAACCCCTGAGAAGCCTGCCTTGAGCCGACGATTGGGGCGTGTGTGATTTCCTAGGTGAAAGTGAAAACTGTTTGTTGGGGCATTGAAATTTTCAACTAAAAGCACTTAGCGGACTCTTAAGCTGTAGTAGGATTTGTTAGAATTGATCATATTCCTAGGTTTTGTTAGAATTGATCATATTCCTAGGTAGGAATAAATCTTGAAATGTTTTAGAATTTTTAGGTAGTATAATGAATGTTCTGGAGAAGAATGTCTTCTAAGCATTTTAAATAGACATGAAGCATTCAACATAGACATGAAGCATTCAACATAGACTTTATGTTGTACACGAGAAGGAATGAATTATCTCTTTAGCTTCCTTTTTCTCTTCCAATCTTTTGGTAATATCTTTTTGTTGTATTTTTTTGTTAGTTTCCGGATGGTAAGAAAACTCTGTCTGTGTGATTTTTTGCTTTTAGAACTAACAGGGTTGTTTGGGAATGGGAAAAAATATTAAGTAGTTCTTTACGGGTTGAGGGCTGAGGCACTTATTGATGCGAAAATTCTTCCAGTTCTACAATTATAACAATATGCCTTTCCATGTCAAGTAGTACCATATTTTCAAAGGATTATGATATTGATATCCAGTGGTTTTAGTTCATTTATGGATGGCAGAGGGTCTTCTGATACAAGATAGAGAAAACATTGAGATGGAAGAAATAGGGAAGAAGTGCATTCAATATGGAATATTTTGCCTACGGCAAAGTTCCCTTAGGATACAACAGGTTCTTCTATTATATATGGCAGGATACCAGAGATTACCAAGAAAATTTCAATTAGAAACACAATAAACTATGAGTAAGAGAGAAGGGAATAAGGAGTCAAATATGCTCTTGTATGTTTCTTTGTGAGGTAGTTATTTTTCCCTGCAGTGTTTATCTGTGAGGTGTTTTTCTGTATTGTAAAGTGTGATAAAATGATGTATTTATAGACAGATGGAGTACAGGTTAACATTATAATTTCGTAAAAAATAGGAAAATATCAGGTAACCAATTGGACTTTTCTTATTTTTCCTCCAAGTATATTGACTGGACAGTCAATATATACATTGGGCAAAAACTAAAATGTGTGGGACAATTCTTTTGAAATATATTACAACAAGATGATTACTGTGAAGACTAGATATTTGTCCTATGATGATGGAGCAAACTCGGATATTGTGAAAGAGCAAACAAAAAAAACGAGAGGATACAATCCAAAGTACCTTCAGGTACCCTCAGTTTTATAAACTCCGGTGCCAAAGCCGAGCAGTTCTGTTTGCCAAAGACACAACGGTCACAAAAGCACTTTGTTCTGGTAACAAACCTCTTCTGCTCAATATGGTCATTTCTTCCTCGCTCATATGCTCAAGACTCATATGTCATAGCTTGGTGATGTTCCAAGAATTTTGTAGTATAAAAGACTCTCCATCATCTTTGCTTTCATAACAACAAGAGCTTCTTTACAAACTCTGAGCACTCCACCTTCAACAGAATAACAATATCTATGAGCAATATCTATGAGCATTCAGAAGGCCAAGTGAAATTAAATTTTTCTTCATGTCCGGAGCATATGCCAAGCACCTAACAGTGTTTTGTTCAATTAAACATCTTGATTCAAACAGTCCTTATTCCTTCCATCAAACATCTTGACTGGTTCATATGTAGAGAACCAATCTCATTAGCACACATGTGGTAGGAATATATGCCGAATCCAAAATCCATTTATTTTGAAATTTTGCTTCGTTGATGATGGAAAGAACAACTTCTGTTCTTTCAGATTTACTTCTACAACATATGCCTTTGCAGACTTCACTTGATAGAACATCTATGCTCACTCTCTAGCCTGTTTTGCAGTTTCCAAACAATTGTACTAATTGTTGTCTCACTCTATTTTTGGGTGGACTTAGACCATATAGTCCGTGTTTTTAGGGTTGATGCTGAGATAACGATCCGATACATTAATGGTAAAAGAAAGAACAGAAAGCGGCAAAATCCAATGCATATTTAGATTGCTTCTTGGTTGAGGGATCCAATTTAAACAGACCCATTGCTGTAGGGGTATAGTTTGTCCTCAAGCATTTTTTTAAAAAAATTTCCTGTTCCTTCAAAGCGACTATTTTGATTTTGCTGTGTGATTCGATGTATTTACTTTTCTTTTTCTATTCAAAAGTTTGGTGGCAGGACAGTGGGGCGAGGTCGCAAAAGAAAAAATCAGAAACCTATGATTCAAGAAACAAGTAGCGCACATAAAAGAAGAGTACAGTAACATTGCAGGTCATGAAAGAAAAAGATAAGATGCAGGGATAATTGCACCGGAGGTCCTATAACATTTTTCGAAAATTCATTTGAGTCCTAAAATCGAAAAACGACTCATTCAAGTCCTACAACATTTAAAAAGAACACCAATTGAGTCTCCGTCCATGATTCCGTTAAATTTTCTGTTATCTTTAAGAACTTTTAGTCCCTATAAGTATATGTAATATTATTTTAGTCCCTATACTTTTGTAAAATTTTAATTTTGATCCTTTATAAAATAACAAAAAAATAAAAAAGGAGTGACTCGAAACACTAAATGCATATATCTCTATGTATATTAGCCTTTAGGATACAAAGTGAAGTAGTAAGGTGGAAATACTAAATATTAAAATCTTAAATTCTAAATCCTAAATACAAAAATTAAAAATACTAAATTCTAAAATTCTCAATTTTATATCCTAAATCTTTAAATTTTAAATTTTAAAAATTTTAAACCCTAAACCAAAAATTCAAAAATCCTAAATCCTACATTCTAAACTCTAAACATTATATCCTTAGTCTTCTATCCTAACCCTAAAAAATTATAAGACCTTGAACTCTAAACTCTAAAATATTAAACCACTGAACCGTAAATCTTAAACCTTCAACTCTAAACTGTAACTCCTAAATTCTAATCTCCAAACCTAATACTCTAAAATCCTAAATTCTAAACCCTAAAATTTTGAAATACTAAACCCTAAACTCTTAACTTAAAAGTCTTAAACCCCTAATCATAAAAACCGAAAATCTTAAATCCTACACCCTAATATCCTAAATCCTAAACCCTAAATCATAAATTCTAGACCCTAAATCCTAAAACTTTAAATTTATTTTTATTTTAGCATTTTGGACTAAAATCATGTATCTTAAAATCTTAATCATAAATCTTAAACTCTAAACTATAGAAATTTAAAATACTAACTCCTAAATTCTCAAGCCAAAAACCTAAAACTTATAACCCTAAAAACTTAAAACCTTAAACCCTAAACTCTAATATTGTAATTCCTAAATCTAAAATCTTAAATGCTAAACCCTAATATTTATGAATTGTAGTCCAAAATTTATGATTAAGATTTTAAGATTTAGACTTTTAACCTAAAATGCTAAAATAAAAATAAATTTAAAATTTTAATGTTTAGGATTTAGGATTTAGGGTGT
>JAKUCV010005143.1:24209-37496 GCA_028386065.3 Turnera subulata
TTAGGAAGATGACTTGTAGTTAACTAAACTTCATATCAAAGAGATTCTTCCAAAAATGTGTTTTGAAAGTCCATCACACAATTGAGGGACACATTAGAATTATTCTCTACACACCTAAAGCCTTGAGCGCTTGGAGAAACCCATGTTCTTGGAGCATAGGAGGCATATGGTAATGTATTCTTCCTGAAGAATACATCAGGGTAGCTTAGGACATTTTTGCACTTGATTTCTTAATGATACTGAACATCAGTTTAATGTTTGACTGCTGCATAGTTTATCCTTTCCACCTTCTATGTCATTGGTAGATCAAGGTCATACCCATAGCGTGATCCAATATTGTTAGCCACGACAAGGTCTTCATCAAAGTCTTCATGTAACTCATGGAAACTGTATTGAATCATTTCCACCTTGCTCATCCAGCCAGTTCATAGTATGTTCGCCCAGCTTATTTCATGTAACTCATGGAAATGGAAACTAGAAAACCAAGCTTAACTCATGTAACTCATGGAACTAAGCAATGATTCATGACCAAACAAGAATGTTATGGAACAGAATGTCATGGGCTGGATGGCATGGTGTAATATAATTCAGCTATAATGCTCTCACATGAAATTTAAGCTTTGTGAACTGCCAAATATAATTCAGCTATAATAAGTTCTCACATGAAATTATATGGAGAAAATATTACTGTTGCTGATACGTTAGAGAAAAATATTCTCCGTTTTTCATGCATCAAATGTGCTACTGCAACAACAATATCATTAAAAAAATTTCACAAAATATTCAGACTTAATTTTTTGTCTCCTTGTGGCTAAATAGAATTAAGAGCTATTGATGAAAAATTATGATTCCCATCCAACTAGCTTTGTCCCATTCTCTAAACTGAATGCGGTTGTATATGATAATTTTGGTCGTGACCAAGGTAGTGGTCATGGACGTGGACGTGGACATGGAAGCAACCAATACAATAACCCTGACCGTAATGGTTACAGTAATAGTAAGGCTTTAAATCGCAGTACACATAAAAAACATTTGAATTACAGGATTGAGAGAAATAACAATGAAAAGAAAAATCATGAGGCAGCTTGCTATCTATGTAGCATGACAGGACATTGGTCACGAACATGTCGTATAGCAAGGCATTTGCTAGAACTTTAATAAGTGTCCCTGAAGGAAAATTTTAACATTGTTGAAGCTAACTTTGCTCAAGTTGACGACTATGTAACAGTCCTCCTTGATCGGATTGTCTTGCACCATGAGCTGTGATCTTAGGAACTCAAACCTTGGCTATGGAAATACTTTAGTGAACACAACCAGAATCTCTCCTTCCTTCTCTGCTTCTCTAATAACATGATACTTGATCTTAATATGTTTAGTCATCCCGTGATCAATCGGATTTTTTTACCATGGCAACTGTAGACTTGTTATCACAAAGAAATAGAGTAGGCAACTCCTAGACTATGAACTGTATAGAATCATTACAATACAAATTAAACGAGGAACTTCAACAATTTTCCCTCAATAGAATATTACATATAGACTAGACAAAAATCACTAATGAAGTTTGCACCTCCACAGCAATGACAACATCACTTTTGTCCTTTAACCTGCAAAATGATTTGTGGAAAATCAAACATAAATATCAATCAACCCTAGCCTCATGTTTTTAAGTTTAGTTAAGATGCTGATACAGGTTAAAGTGTACTGAGTCTGAATATTTGCTAAAATTTAGGAAGATGACTTGTAGTTAACTAAACTTCATATCAAAGAGATTCTTCCAAAAATGTGTTTTGAAAGTCCATCACACAATTGAGGGACACATTAGAATTATTCTCTACACACCTAAAGCCTTGAGCGCTTGGAGAAACCCATGTTCTTGGAGCATAGGAGGCATATGGTAAAGTATTCTTCCTGAAGAATACATCAGGGTAGCTTAGGACATTTTTGCACTTGATTTCTTAATGATACTGAACATCAGTTTAATGTTTGACTGCTGAATAGTTTATCCTTTCCACCTTCTATGTCATTGGTAGATCAAGGTCATACCCACAGCGTGATCCAATATTGTTAGCCACGACAAGGTCTTCATCAAAGTCTTCATGTAACTCATGGAAACTGTATAGAATCATTTCCACCTTGCTCATCCAGCCAGTTCATAGTATGTTCGCCCAGCTTATTTCATGTAACTCATGGAAATGGAAACTAGAAAACCAAGCTTAACTCATGTAACTCATGGAACCAGGCAATGATTCATGACCAAACAAGAATGTTATGGAACAGAATGTCATTGGCTGGATGGCATGGTGTAATATAATTCAGCTATAATGCTCTCACATGAAATTTAAGCTTTGTGAACGGCCAAATATAATTCAGCTATAATAAGTTCTCACATGAAATTATATGGAGAAAATATTACTGTTGCTGATATGTTAGAGAAAAATATTCTCCGTTTTTCATGCATCAAATGTGCTACTGCAACAGCAATATCATGAAAAGAATTTCACAAAATATTCAGACTTAATTTTATGTCTCCTTGTGGCTAAATAGAATTAAGAGCTATTGATGAAAAATTATGATTCCCATCCAACTAGCTTTGTCCCATTCTCTAAACTGAATGCGGTTGTATATGATAATTTTGGTCGTGACCAAGGTAGTGGTCATGGACGTGGAAGTGGACATGGAAGCAACAATAACCCTGACCGTAATGGTTACAATAATAGTAAGGCTTTAAATCGCAGTACACATACAAAACGTGTGAATTACACGAATGAGAGAAATAACCATGAAAAAAAAAATCATGAGGCAACTTGCTATCTATGTAGCATGACAGGACATTGGTCACTAACATGTCGTATAGCATGGCATTTGCTAGAACTTTAGTAAGTGTCCCTGAAGGACAAATTTAACATTGCTGAAGCTAACTTTGTTCAAGTTGACGACTAGGTAACAATCCCCCATGATCGGATTGTCTTGCACCATGAGCTGTGATCTTAGGAACTCAAACCTTGGCTTTGGAAATACTTTAGTGAACACAACCAGAATCTCTCCTTCCTTCTCTGCTTCTCTAATAACATGATACTTGATCTCAATATGCTTAGTCATCCCAAGATCAATCGGATTTTTTACCATGGCAACTGTAGACTTGTTATCACAAAGAAGTAGAGTAGGCAACTCCTAGACTATGAACTGTATAGAATCATTACAATACAAATTAAACGAGGAACTTCAACAATTTTCCCTCAATAGAATATTACATATAGACTAGACAAAAATCACTATTGAAGTTTGCACCTCCACAGCAATGACAACATCACTTTTGTCCTTTAACCAGCAAAATGATTTGTGGAAAATCAAACATAAATATCAATCAACCCTAGCCTCATGTTTTTAAGTTTAGTTAAGATGGTGATACAGGTTTAAGTGTACTGAGTGCGAATATTTGCTAAGATTTAGGAAGATGACTTGTAGTTAACTAAACTTCATATCAAAGATATTCTTCCAAAAATGTGTTTTGAAAGTCCATCACACAATTGAGGGACACATTAGAATTATTCTCTACACACCTAAAGCCTTGAGCGCTTGGCGAAACCCATGTTCTTCGAGCATAGGAGGCATACGGTAAATTATTCTTCCTGAAGATTACATCAGTGTAGCTTAGGACGATTTTGCACTTGATTTCTTAATGATACTGAACATCACTTTAATGTTTGACTGCTGAATAGTTTATCCTTTCCACCTTCTACGTCATTGGTAGATCAAGGTCATACCCACAGAGTGATCCAATATTGTTTGCCACGACAAGGTCTTCATCAAAGTCTTCATGTAACTCATGGAAACTGTATAGAATCATTTCCACCTTGCTCATCCAGCCAGTTCATAGTATGTTCGCCCAACTTATGTCATGTAACTCATGGAAACTAGAAAACCAAGCTTAACTCATGTAACTCATGGAACCTGGCAATGATTCATGACCAAACAAGAATGTCATGGAACAGAATGTCATGGGCTGGATGG
This sequence comes from Turnera subulata, assembly GCA_028386065.3. Taxonomy (NCBI): domain Eukaryota; kingdom Viridiplantae; phylum Streptophyta; class Magnoliopsida; order Malpighiales; family Passifloraceae; genus Turnera; species Turnera subulata. The sequence continues at coordinate 28,224 of JAKUCV010005143.1, forward strand.
CATGGTGTAATATAATTCGGCTATAATGAACAAGAATGTCATGGAACAGAATGTCATGGGCTGGATGGCATGGTGTAATATAATTCAGCTATAATGCTCTCACATGAAATTTAAGCTTTGTGAACTGCCAAATATAATTCAGCTATAATAAGTTCTCACATGAAATTATATGGAGAAAATATTACTGTTGTTGATATGCTAGAGAAAAATATTCTCCATTTTTCATGCATCAATTGTGCTACTGCAACAGCAATATCATGAAAAGAATTTCACAAAAAATTCAGACTTAATTTTATGTCTCCTTGTGGCTAAATAGAATTAAGAGCTATTGACGAAAAATTATGATTCCCATCCAACTAGCTTTGTCCCATTCTCTAAACTGAATGCGGCTGTATATGATAATTTTGGTCGTGACCAAGGTATTGGTCATGGACGTGGAAGTGGACATGGAAGCAACCATTACAATAACACTGACCGTAATGGTTACAATAATAGTAAGGCTTTAAATCGCAGTACACATAAAAAACGTGTGAATTACACGAATGAGAGAAATAACCATGAAAAGAAAAATCATGAGGCAGCTTGCTATCTATGTAGCATGACAGGACAATGGTCACGAACATGTCGTATAGCAAGGCATTTGCTAGAACTTTAGTAAGTGTCCCTGAAGGACAAATTTAACATTGTTGAAGCTAACTTTGTTCAAGTTGACGACTATGATATTAACTTCTAGACGGATTCATTTATGGCTATTACTATTTATCTTACTAACTTTGAAGGTACAAGCAAATATATACTTTAAGATCATTTGATTTCATTTTATGTTCAGCTTTATCATGTTATGTGTTACATTTTATTTATTTTATATTTTATTTTTACTTATATTTTTTTTAAAATATGTTGTGTTTGTTAAATTTTGTTGTGAATATTGATAGCTTCCTGCAAGTATACAGGGTTGTTGTAGCACACAAGGTCGTGTCACAGGGTTCTTTGTTAAGTACTGTTCAACTAAGCAACTTATGAATATCGAGAGAAATAAATAATGTTGAGGATTGATGATTGAATTGGAAAACGAAAGCGAATAGAAATGATTAAAATTCAAAAATATTAAATATCTAGGACTTCGGAGAATTCCTTGCCAACATTTTCATGCAGTTAAACTCAGCATATGCAGACCATGTTCTGTCACCACATAGCTATCCTATGTAAATTCTATGAACTAATTCTGAAAATAAACTCTCTTAAAAGAAACGATAAATCTAAGCTAGATCGATAACTTGCTCTCGTAGTGCCGCAAAATCCCTTCCTAGTTTCCATCCACTATCCATTTGCCAGTGTTGAAATAAACTAAGAGCATTAAGAAATTTACCTACTTAATCTACAATAAAATGCACGCCTCCCTCGAGGTCGGTTTTTAAAGCCCGGTTAATGTTTTTCTATAGGCAAACGATGTTGTCACTTAATGTTTCCCTATTATAAATTTATGCTAAACGATGGCCAGTCAATTAACATTGTGAAGATTCATTACCGGATTTAAAAGAAAATAAATTCAGAAATAAAACTTTAATTAAATAAGCATGGAAATATTAACAAGTTCAACCCCTAATCCTAGACAAGAATTCTAGCAAGACAAAGCCTTAAAGAAAATAATAAATACTTGGAAATAATTGACCATAATAAATTCAAGGATTAAACTTACAAGTAGATGGAGTCAACCTTGAATAAAATAAGACAAATCTCCAAGACAAGAATTTTCCAAAAGCTGAAGCCAAACTAGAATTACAAAGTAACAAAAGTACAAATCCTAAGCTATTTGTGTTTTTGCCGATTTTTTCTTGGTAGAGAACTTGATGCCTTTGTTCCTTGCCTTGCTTGCTTTTTATAGTGCAGGGTGGACCATCTTGGGTGGCTAGGAATGGATGCAGGTGGCGCCAAAAGTGGAGCATGTGTGGTTCCTCACTTCTCACGTGAACAATTTTGGGTAAAGTTCAAGTTTGGGCTTTTCCTTCTTCACCATGGGCTTGGGCCCATCATAAATTGATCCATCATAGATCTGGGCTGTTCTTATAAGGATCCTTGGCCCAAATTCAGGGAGGCTTCATCCCGTCTTGCCACGTGTCCACAGGCTGCTCGTGTTGGAATAATTCACATAGGCAGCTTATACTGGAACTGCACTTCTTGTCCTAAAACTTGGTGGTTTGGCGCCTAAAAATGCATGAAAAATACCAAAAGACTAGCAAAGGGGTTTTATTGAAAATAAAACGGAAAACAAAGAAGAAAACAACATAATCAAATAAAAAGGATAATACTTGCAAGTTAAAACCGAGAAAATAACCCGAAATTGAGTGCAAAATGCGCACTCATCACCACCCCAAACTTAAGGTTTTGCTTGTCCCCAAGCAATTGTCGTGAAAACCATGATGGAAACGTCTTACCCATTGGAATCAAAGGGACCCAATCAACCCAAGTTGCATGGTAAGTCCCACAAAAGAAATCCCGGCATCCAACCTGCAAAAATTCTGAGAAAAAGTACCAAGATGATCCGGATATGCACTTGGTTGGGTAATTAATCTCGTTAATTCAATTCACAGCCTCCCTCTTTGTTTTGCTAAAATGATGAATTTGGAATTTTTGAAAAAAAATAGGGTCAAATATGCAGGTCCAGTTCCTTATCTCCACTAATGGCAAGGATCGAATTCCGGGGATCAAAAGCTCTTTATTCGGGTTGTAATGGGTTTAGGTTGGGGTTAAGAAAGAAAGGAAAGATGGTAGTCAAAAGATGCAAAATGCTTTAAGGGAATGGTCTTACCGTAACAAAGCCAAGCAAGGTGGAATGGTTCTAACATTGAGTGTGCAGTGGAGAGCCTTTATTTGCCTTCTCTTCTTCTTTTTTTTTTTTTGCGAAATACCTCAAATTTGTGTGTCGTTTCTTTTCTTTTCTGTGAAGTATCTTTCCCCCCACCCCACCACCTACCCCCGCACTTATGCTGAGCCTGAGTAGAGATAAACCACCACTGACCTTGTTGTTAGGCAAATGTTAGAGGGAAGACAAGACCGAGCATGCATAAGGGTGTATATGTTAGTGTAATATGCCCAAAAAGCGAAATACCTCAAATTTGTGTGTCGTTTCTTTTCTTTTCTGTGAAGTATCTTTCCCCCCACCCCACCACCTACCCCCGCACTTATGCTGAGCCTGAGTAGAGATAAACCACCACTGACCTTGTTGTTAGGCAAATGTTAGAGGGAAGACAAGACCGAGCATGCATAAGGGTGTATATGTTAGTGTAATATGCCCAAAAGCCAATCATTGGATGATTGTATATAGTCATGTATATACATTAAGGTTATTCTAATAAATATATTTATGTGATATACGCTTGCACATATTTATAACCCTAGAATATTTTATATTTTTAAATATCCCTAGTCGATTATTATTATGGATGGGTTGTAATAATAAATTAAGACTAACGTATGTTGAGAATTATATGAGATATGAATTCTACATACGGGTACAAGTTAGAGAACTTGTGGTCTGGACTGACCTAACATAAGAACACTACATGGAACGTTATATGATTGTCATTAGTGGTTCTTATATGTATTGTCCTTTGACCTGAGATCGTCAAGGTTCCCAACATGTTAGTCATATACTTTGATATTACTCTTGGCTATTCGTAACTGAGTAGACCTTAGTGTAATCATTGGGTATATGATAAGTGTGTAGTGGGTTTTGTATGATCAAGATGGAATTCGTCCAACCCATATAACGGGTATATTATCAGTTGGGCCTCTTGATAGAGTTGAAGTGTAAATGCATGGCCATGCTCGGATTATGTGATATGGTGATATCATTAGTATCCGTTTTACACAGTTAACTCGGGGATCAAGAAACTTAGATTAAACATATACGAGATTGACTTATTCCATGTCTCGTGTATAATCTTGATAATGTGACGAAAGGACGATGACATGCTTTCGAGGCAAATTGAATCAGTACTGATCTTGTCGTTTAGGTAGCAATGATGTGTTGCTAGACACCGCTCATTGTTTATAATTGTAAAATGAGATTTTACAATTATTGCTAAACGTTACAAGTGCCTACAGGGTCACACACATAGAGCTGTTGATTCGAGCAGGTGGTTGAACCATGGTTGGACCGTGGTTCGACCAAGTGGGTGGACCGTGGCTAAACCTTGGTTGGACCATGGTTGGACCGGGTCGTTTTGGGCTGATTTGGTTCACTAATTATCAGAATTATTGAACCAAAATTAATGCCATATGATGTGTAATCCCATTAATGCTTAGTGGAGCATTAAGACATAGTGGAGACATAATTAGACTTAAAGTATAATCATGATGGTTAATGCATGATGATGTTGGCCATTGTCTCATTAATCTATGTATTAATTGTGTGTATAAATAGGGCTTGATGATCAGATTATCAAAACACACAACATTCACACACAATTCAGATTACACACCCATTCTTTGAGAAAGAAAGAAACACCACATAGCTCCCGGAAATCCGTAGCTAGCACAACGGTTCGGGAGTGCTCGGGTTGGAGATCATGAGATGTTTTCCGACCAGAGATCGACGGTTCGTGTGGATACCATAGAGGGGAGGGATTTCTTTCCGGCTCTAGCTGATTCGGCACAACAGTTGAGTGAAAGATCTCAACCGATTCAGGTACGCAAAAATTGTTATTCGGTTTAGTTACTTTCACTTGGATCCTCCATGGTTTCTGGGTTTTTCCGCTGCATTTGATTGTCAAGTTTGCATGCCCAGTTACTTACAGTGGTTGCGGAGCCTCTTGTGAAACGCTAAACCGAATTTGTTGTGCATATGTATGATATGCTCATATTGATATATATGATATGTTGTATGTGATGTAGCATGTTCATGATATGTTGAATTCGTTTTTGTATGTGTGATATATGTTGAGGTTTGTTTTTGTCAAAAGTGTTTGACAACAAGTACTTAATTGGTATGTGATATCAATAAAGGTGTTTTTGGCAGTAAGTCGAATGAGTTCGACAAGGAAAATTGATTGTCGGTTTTCGTGTAGATCGATTGTCGTTCTAGTACGATTGTCGTCCTTTGTCAGGTGCAAGGTTGTGAATTAATACACTGTGCAAGTGAGTCCTGTCTAGGAGGCTGGGTTTTAAGTGAACCTTTGTTCCTCCAGTCTTTCCTGAGGATTTATTTTGGAATGATAATTCTGTCTTAGGAGATTGGCTACGCAATCTTTCTTGGGAATTGTTGAATCAGTTCAATTCACTTCTTGTACGGGCACTATTCACCACAAGAAATTTTCAAGATCGAGGAGCTAGTCAGTCTTTGATCACAAGTTAAACTTCGATGTTCTTGAACACTGCCAAGTAGTTGGGAGAATCAGATTCTCACAACAACGATGTTCAATGTTAGACATCGATGTTCTTATGTATTTTTGGTTTCTAAATTTACAAAACATCAATATATGATTTATCAAGAACATGCATATGATGTATAGGAATAATATGTTGATGTAAATATTAAGTTCCTCTTGTGTTGCCTTCCATGATAAGCACTCATCATTGCTTAGATCAATACTTGGTAGGTTTTGCCAAAGCAAGGAGCCAATATTTATCCTAGCAAGGTGCGACGGGATAATTATAATATCCGAACTGCTTGTTATGGGTTGAACTTAACTAGGTCATCTCAATAGGATTGAGGACTTAGAGGCAAGGAGTTGAGCTAAGTCTATGAGAAAGACAAGAACAAGCGTTGTTCACTCAACTATCCAAGAGTTACATAAGATGTAATTGACAAGAGTTGTCTACCTAAATAACTATGATATAAGTGATCAGCCAAAGCTGACTTATCTTGTAGTGAAATATGGATCTTGGCCTACTTATAATTATCTTGATTTATGTAGTAGGAGCATCATTTAATAGAATTCCTTGTTAAATGATTTATGTATACATGACTCTTATTTGTGTGAGTTGATCAATGTTGTAGAGTTATCATGGCACAAAACACTAGTACACAATCACTGCGATCTGTCCTTGAGAAGGAAAAACTTAATGGGAATAGCTTCCTTAAGTGGCATCGCAATTTGAGGATAGTCCTCAAACAAGAAAAGAAGTTGTATGTCCTTGAAGGGCCTGTTCCTAATGAACTGGCGCCTACTGGTCCTAGGGCGGAAAGAGATGCTTACAAGAAGCATGTTGATGATGCATTGGATATTGCATGCCTTATGCTTGTTATCATGGACTTTGAGCTTTAGAAGCAACAATGAGAACTTGGATGCGTTCGATATGATCGAACATCTGAAAATGCTTTTTGAAGAGCAAGCAAGGCATGAGAGGTATGAGACCTCTAAAGCATTGTTCCAATGCCAGATGGCTGAGTCATCACCGATGAGACCTCATGTGCTCAAAATGATTGGATACATTGAGAGCCTTGAGGGTCTAGGTTTTTCTTTGCAAAAGGAGTTGGCTGTTGATCTAGTCCTACAATCGTTGCCGGATAGTTACAGCCAATTTGTCATCAATTTCAATATGAATCATCTTGACAAATCCTTGTCTGAGTTGCTTAACATGTTAGGAACAGTTGAGCAACAGACGAAGGCAAGTAAATCCAACAGCATATTGATGGTTGGAAATGACAAAGGAAAGGGTAAAGCCAAGTTTTACAAGAAGAAGAAATGTGCCAAAAAATTTGGTGCATGTGCATCTTCTTGTTCCCATGTGCTGAAACCCAAATGTGGTATTGCAAAGGAAGGACAATATTTTCATTGAAACAAACCTGGCCATTGGAAGCGTAACTACCCTATTTACCTTGAAGAGGTGAAGAAACAGAAGGGAAGTAAGACTTCCGCTTCAGGTATTTTTGTTATAGAGGCTAATATCTCTATCTTTGCATTGTTAGAGCAATAGCCCTACGCTAGAGGGGGGGTGAATAGCGTTTATCGGATTAAAACGAAATAAGCAGGAAATTAATGCGGAATTTAAAACAATTGAAGGACACAAGCAATTTATCCTGGTTGACACACACACTACTTGTGTGGCTAATCCAGTCCTTCAAGAGACTCTCTTGAAGATTCCACTATCTATGTTATGCTTACGGGTGCTTAACAAACCGTTACAAACCTAGAGTTCTAATCACAAGAAACTCTAATCTCTTGCTTGAAGATACCTCACTTCAAGACTTCTCACACAAGAAGATATACCCTCTTTCTATGAATCTCAACAAGGGAACTAACCTCCCTTAAGGTGTATAGCAATACAATCACTCAAACAAAAGCTCTCACAAGAGTAGATATGAGTTACAGAATTTAAGCTCAAAAAGGCAACTCTCAATCCTCAAAGGATATTGGCTTAATAAAAATTGATTTGAATGTATAAAATGAATGCTTGAATGTAGAGAGTTGAATCACTTGTAATCAGAGCTGTAAATCAATAATTTATAGCTCTGAAAACATGTATAGTCGTTCAGGATCCACTCAAGAAAACATCTTTAAACAAGACATAGTGGGTGCTGAAAAGTTGTCAGAAATAACGGCCATAACATCGATGTTTTAAGGCTCAACATCGATGTTTTGTCCAGTAAATTTGAATTATTGGACTAACGGTAACTAAAACATCGATGTTTTCAAACCCAACATCGATGTTATTTTGATTCTGTGTAATATCCTTTAAAGCTTCATATGAAGAACATCGATGTTTGAAAACCAACATCGATGTTATTTTGCTTCTGTGGGAAAGAGATGAAAATTGATCATTGAAGAACATCGATATTTTAATTCACAACATCGATGTTATTTTGCTTCTGTGAACAAGAGTTAAAAGACTCAATTTGAAGAACATCGATGTTCTAAATCCAACATCGATGTTTTGCTCATGTAAGAAATATTTTCAAATGCAACGGTCATGAGAACATCGATGTTTAGGAAGCCAACATCGATGTTCTGAGCCTTCTGCCAATTTTTGGAAAATTCTTTAAAGGCAGGAACATCGATGTTTAGATGACAACATCGATGTTATTTTGGCTCGGCAAAAACGATTTTAAGAATGACTTGAAAGCACATCGATGTTACAAATGGGAACATTGATGTTATGTCTTATTTTAAAAACAACGGTCATTAGAACATCGATGTTTGGGATGCCAACATCGATGTTATTAACCTACTGCCTGTTTTGGAAACTTGTTTGAAGGCAAAACATCGATGTGTTAAACCAAAACATCGATGTTATTTACTCAGAAAACGTTTTTGTGAATGAGCAAGAATTATGTGATGCATGAACAAGGTTGTTTTAATTTGAGCCAATGTCCTAGAAGAATTGAGTGTTATACCTTGTACATTTTATGAATCTAACTCTTCTTTCTTGCTCTTCTTTGCACTTCAATGCTTGATCATGTCTTTGCTCTTCTTTGCACTTCAATGCTTGATCATGTCTTTGATCTCTTGAGCACTTCTTTGCTTGATTTCTTTTTACTTCATCTTTGTCATGATCTTGAATTGGTTTGTCGATTATCAAAACCTGTAATGAACCATGAGTTCTAACAATTTCCCCCTTTTTGATAATGACAAACAACTAGAAGTATATGCCAATATTTATAACATAATAATTCCCCCCATATTTTTCAAATTATGATTCCCCCTATCTTGATGCATATACTTCTTCTTATGTTCCCCCTTTTGGCATTAGCAAAAAGAAATAATGAGAAGAAGAGGTTGAGAAGTGCTTATGTAAGAAATAGGTGAAGCTTTGAATGAGTGTAACATATTATCTACACCTATACACTTCTATATGTGCCAAAATAAAGAATGGTACAACCGGTATTGTTTTTATTTCCATTTCCTCCTTCATGTTCCCCCTATCTTGTTACTTTAGTGAGGGTTTTGAAGACTTACCTGAACATCGATCTTTCGATACTAAACATCGATGTTGGACCCTTGCTGGTTAGAAGTAATATGAGCTGAAGTCCACTCATCATCGATGTTCCAATGGATAACATCGATGTATTGCATTTTCGGCTTGTTTGTTCCCCCTGTCTTTTTGCCTTAATAATATGTACCTACAAAACCACATTCATTCTTGCATTTCTGCAAGAAATAGTAAAAGACTTGGATGCTTCTTTGATCATATGCTTGGAGCATCCGCTATCAAGGTACCAAAGTACACTTGATGCCTTCAAGCAATCCTGCAAAACGAATCAATGGATTTTTGGTACCCAAATCTTCTTGGGTCCTTGAGGGTTAGGAACATAGTAGTGATGAGCTTCTT
>JAKUCV010005143.1:37976-59665 GCA_028386065.3 Turnera subulata
TCGGCTTTAGAACGCCATTCGGGAGTGAGGCATCTAAGGACTTTTCTGACCAAGTCCTTGTCGGAGTAGACCTTCTTGAGAGCATGAAGGTTATTTACGATTTTAGAAAATCGTTCGAACATCTCCTCTATTCCTTCGTTCTCCTTCATTCGAAAGAGTTCGTAATCTGCAGTGAGGGAGTCGATTTTGGCCTCTCGAACTTGATTGGTTCCTTCGCAGGTGACCTCCAGCTTATCCCACATTTCTTTTGCGGTTGTGCAGCAAGAGATTTTCCGGTAATCATCGGGGTTGACTGCACAATAGAGCATGTTGATTAATTTGGCATTGTTTTCAACCAATATAATGTCTGCAGCGTTCCTCCTCCGTCTTTGGCACTTGAATTTCGCCAACTTTCTTCATCGGAATTTGCTCACCAAACTTCAAGATTCTCCAGAGAGCATAGTTGTAGGAATGGAGGAAAATTCTCATCCTCTCCTTCCAGTAGCTGTAATTAGTGCCATCAAAGAGCGGTGGACGAGTGGTTGATTGTCCTTCGAAGAGTCCTGCATAATTACTTGAAGAAGCCATGGAAAGTTTCTCTCAAACGGTTAAGTTTTTCAGAGAGCTAGGCTCCGCTACCAATTGTTAGAGCAATAGCCCTACGCTAGAGGGGGGGTGAATAGCGTTTATCGGATTAAAACGAAATAAGCAGGAAATTAATGCGGAATTTAAAACAATTGAAGGACACAAGCAATTTATCCTGGTTCACACGCACACTACTTGTGTGGCTAATCCAGTCCTTCAAGAGACTCTCTTGAAGATTCCACTATCTATTTTAAGCTTACGGGTGCTTAACAAACCGTTACAAACCTAGAGTTCTAATCACAAGAAACTCTAATCTCTTGCTTGAAGATACCTCACTTCAAGACTTCTCACACAAGAATATATACCCTCTTCCTATGAATCTCAACAAGGGAACTAACCTCCCTTAAGGTGTATAGCAATACAATCACTCAAACAAAAGCTCTCACAAGAGTAGATATGAGTTACAGAATTTAAGCTCAAAAAGGCAACTCTCAATCCTCAAAGGATATTGGCTCAATAAAAATTGATTTGAATGTATGAAATGAATGCTTGAATGTAGAGAGTTGATTCACTTGTAATCAGAGCTGTAAATCAATAATTTATAGCTCTGAAAAACATGTATAGCCGTTTAGGATCCACTCAAGAAAACATCTTTAAACAAGACATAGTGGGTGCTGAAAAGTTGTCAGAAATAACGGCCATAACATCGATATTTTAAGGCTCAACATCGATATTTTGTCCAGTAAATTTGAATTATTGGACTAACGGTAACTAAAACATCGATGTTTTCAAACTCAACATCGATGTTATTTTGATTCTGTGTAAAATCCTTTAAAGCTTCATATGAAGAACATCGATGTTTGAAAACCAACATCGATGTTATTTTGCTTCTGTGGAAAAGAGATGAAAATTGATCATTGAAGAACATCGATGTTTTAATTCACAACATCGATGTTATTTTACTTCTGTGAACAAGAGTTAAAAGACTCAATTTGAAGAACATCGATGTTCTAAATCCAACATCGATGTTTTGCTCATGTAAGAAATATTTTCAAATGCAACGGTCATGAGAACATCGATGTTTAGGAAGCCAACATCGATGTTCTGAGCCTTCTGCCAATTTTTGGAAAATTCTTTGAAGGCAGGAACATCAATGTTTAGAAGACAACATCGATGTTATTTTGGCTCGGCAAAAACGATTTTAAGATTGACTTGAAAGCACATCGATGTTACAAATGGGAACATCGATGTTATGTCTTATTTTAAAAACAACGGTCATTAGAACATCGATGTTTGGGATGCCAACATCGATGTTATTAACCTACTGCCTATTTTGGAAACTTGTTTGAAGTCAGAACATCGATGTGTTAAACCAAAACATCGATGTTATTTACTCAGAAAACGTTTTTGTGAATGAGCAAGAATTATGTGATGCATGAACAAGGTTGTTTTAATTTGAGCCAATGTCCTAGAAGAATTGAGTGTTATACCTTGTACATTTTATGAATCTAACTCTTCTTTCTTGCTCTTCTTTGCACTTCAATGCTTGATCATGTCTTTGATCTCTTGAGCACTTCTTTGCTTGATTTCTTTTTGCTTCATCTTTGTCATAATCTTGAATTGGTTTGTCGATTATCAAAACCTGTAATGAACCATGAGTTCTAACATGCATCATGGGTATTAGATACCGAATGTGGTTCTCACATTTGTGTAAATGTGCAGGAACTGTGAAAGAGTAGAAGATTATCAAAGGGAGAGATAGACCTGCGCGTTGGAAATGGAGCAAGAGTTGCTGCATTTGCCGTAGGGACTTACCATCTACCCTTACCGAGTGGTTTCGTTTTAGAACTTGACGATTGTTATTATGTTCCTACCGTAAGCAGGAATTTGATTTCTGTTTCTTGTCTGGACAAGAAAGGTTTTTCATTTGTAATAAAGAACAATTGTTGTTCTATTTATTTCGATAATATTTATTATGGTGGTGCATATTTGAGCAATGGTTTGTACGTTCTAAACCTAGAAACACCAATCTATAACATTAATACGAAGAAGGTTAGATTAAACGATTCTAATGAAACCTATCTCTGCCATTGTCGATTGGGCCATATAAACGAGACTCGTATTTCTAAACTCCATAAAGATGGATTTTTAGACTCATTTGATTTTGAATCATATGAGACATGTGAGTCATGTTTATTAGGCAAAATGACGAAGGCTTTTTTTGCTGGTAAAGGTGAAAGAGCTTCGGACTTGTTAGGTCTTATACATTTTGATTTATGCGGACCTATGTCAACACAGGCTAGAGGTGGATTTCAATACTTTATTACATTTACTGATGATTACAGTAGATATGGCTATGTGTATCTAATGAAGCACAAGTTAGAATCCTTTGAAAAGTTCAAAAAATTCAAGAGTGAAGTACAGAATCAACTCGGCAAGAGTATTAAAATGCTTCGATCTTATCGAGGAGGTGAATACTTAGACCGAGATTTTCTTGATCTTCTAAAGCAATATGGTATTGTATCACAACTTACTCCACCAGGTACGCCTTAATGGAATGGTGTATCTGAACGGAGGAATAGAACTTTGTTAGACATGGTTCGTTCTATGATGAGTCAAGCTGACCTTCCTTCTTCATTTTGGGGACATGCATTATTGAGTGCTGCATTTACACATAACCGTGTTCCATCTAAATCGGTTGAAAATACACCATATGAGATATGGACTGGGAAGCGTCCCAATTTGTCTTTTATGAGGATTTGGGGTTGTGAGGCTTACGTGAGACGTGAAGCATCAGAAAAACTCGGCCCTAAATCTGACAAGTGCCTTTTTGTTGGATATCCTAAGGAAACTAAAAGATATTATTTCTATAATCCCACAGAGCACAAAGTGTTTGTTGCTCGTACTGCTATTTTTCTAGAAAGAGAATTTATTTCTAGAGAGATCAGTGGGAGGAAAATAGAACTCGAAGAAGTTTGAGGTATTGAGGCTGAGATGGAACAAGGACAGGAACCACAAGTTGTTGTGGGTGAGAATCCTGTACCTGTAACACACGGACCGCGTAGCTCTGATAGGAGTCGGTATGAGCTTGAGAGATATGGATTTCTTATGACTCATACTGGAGACGTGATGCTCATTGATGAGAATGAGCCCACTTCCTATCAGCAAGCTATTACGGGTCCAGACTCTAAGAAGTGGCTAGAAGCCATGAATTCGGAGATGGAATCCATGTATGAAAACAAGGTATGGACCTTTAGTTGATCCACCTGAAGGGGTAAAACACATAGGGTGGAAATGGGTCTTTAAGAAAAAGACCGATATGGATGGTAATGTGATTACCTTTAAAAGAAGACTGGTTGCGAAAGGTTTCAAGCAAGTTCATGGTATTGACTATGATGAAACTTTCTCGCCAGTTGCCATGGTTAAATCCATTCGGATTCTATTGGCTATAGCAGCATACCATGATTATGAGATATGGCAAATGGATGTCAAAACCGCTTTCCTTAATGGAAATCTTTTAAGATGTGTACATGACACAACCTGAAGGTTTTGTCGATCCAGAGAATGCTAATATGGTATGCAAGTTGTGAAGATCCATTTATGGATTGAAGCAAGCTTCTAGGAGTTAGAATCTTCGTTTTAATGAAGTGATCAAAGAGTTTGGTTTCATTAAAAATGAAGATGAACCATGTGTTTACAAGAAGGTTAGTGGGAGCATTATCGTTTTCTTGTTATTGTATGTTGACAACATTCTGCTCATTAGGGAATGATATTCCAACACTACAGTCTGTAAAGACTTGGTTAGGAAAGAATTTCTCAATGAAGGACTTAGGAGAAGCTGCCTCTGTGCTAGGTATAAAGATCTATAGAGATAGATCCAAAAGGCTTCTTGGGCTAAGTCAAAGTAAATATATTGACAAAGTGCTAAAGAGGTTTAGCATGCAAGATTCCAAAAAAGGTTTCTTGCCCATGTCACATGGCATATCTCTCTCAAAGAATCAATGTCCTAGTACATCTAAGGAGAGAGAGCGGATGAGTAAGATCCCTTATGCATCTGCAATAGGATCTATCATGTATTCCATGCTATGTACTCGACCGGAAGTGGCATATGCTTTGAGTGTCACAAGCAGATATCAATCTGATCCCGATGAGAGTCATTGGACAGCGGTTAAGAACATCCTTAAGTACTTGAGAAGGACTAAGGATGCATTCCTTGTCTATGGAAGCGTTGATGAGCTTGTTGTAAAGGGTTACACAGATGCTAGCTTCCAAACAGACAGGGATGATCTTAGATCGCAGTCAGGTTATATGTTTTGTCTTGGAGGTGGTGCTATTTGCTAGAAGAGTTCCAAGCAAGAAACAGTTAGCGACTCTACAACTGAGGCTGTGCAAAGTTCCTTCTGAGAACTCTGTAGCAGATCCATTCACAAAGCCTCTCACATAGCGGAAGCATGATGGTCATGCTACATCCATTGGTATTAGATACATGGATGATTGGCTTTAGTGCAAGTGGGAGACTGTTAGTGTAATATGCCAAAAAGCCAATCATTGGATGATTGTATATAGTCATGTATATACATTAAGGTTATTCCAATAAATATATTTATATGATAAATGCTTGCACATATTTATAACCCTAGAATATTTTATATTCTTAAATGTCCCTAGTCAATTATTATTATGGATGGGTTGTAATAATAAATTAAGACTAGCGTATGTTGAGAATTATATGAGATATGAATTCTACATACGGGTACAAGTTAGAGAACTTGTGGTCTGGACTGACCCAACATAAGAACACTACATGGAACGTTATATGATTGTCATTAGTGGTTCTTATATGTATTGTCCTTTGACCTGAGATCATCAAGGTTCCCAACATGTTAGTCATATACTTTGATATTACTCTTGGCTATTCGTAACTGAGTAGACCTTTGTGTAATCATTGGGTATATGATAAGTGTGTAGTGGGTTTTGTATGATCAAGATGGAATTCGTCCAACCTATATAACGGGTATATTATCAGTTGGGCCTCTTGATAGAGTTGAACTGTAAATGCATGGCCATGCTCGGATTATGTGATATGGTGATATCATTAGTATCCGTTTTACACAGTTAACTTGGGGATCAAGAAACTTAGATTAAACATATACGAGATTGACTTATTCCATGTCTCGTGTTTAATCTTGATAATGTGACGAAAGGACGATGACATGCTTTCGAGGCATATTGATTCAGTACTGATCATGTCGTTTGGGTAACAATGATGTGTTGCTAGACACCGCTCATTGTTTATAACTGTAAAATGAGATTTTACAATTATTGTTAAACGCTACAAGTGCCTACAGGGTCACACACTTAGAACTGTTAATTCGAGCAGGTGGTTGAACCATGGTTGGACCGTGGTTCGACCAAGTGGGTGGACCATGGTTGAACCTTGGTTGGACCATGGTTGGACCGGGTCGTTTTGTGCTGATTTGGTTCACTAATTATCAGAATTATTGAACCAAAATTAATGCCATATGATGTGTAATCCCATTAATGCTTAGTGGTGCATTAAGACATAGTGGAGACATGGTTAGACTTAAAGTATAATCATGATGGTTAATGCATGATGATGTTGGCCATTGTCTCATTAATTTAAGCATTAATTGTGTGTATAAATAGGGCTTGATGATCAGATTATCAACACACACAACATTCACACACAATTCAGATTACACACCCATTCTTTGAGGAAGAAAGAAACACCACATAGCTCCCGGAAATCCGTAGCTAGCACAACGGTTCGGGAGTGCTCGGGTTGGAGATCATGAGATGTTTTCTGACAAGAGATCGACGGTTCGTGTGGATACCGTAGAGGGGCGGGATTTCTTTCCAGCTCTAGCTGATTCGGCACAACAGTTGAGTGAAAGATCTCATCCGATTCAGGTACGCGAATATTGTTATTCGGTTTAGTTACTTTCACTTGGATCCTCCATGGTTTCTGGGTTTTTCCGCTGTATTTGATTGTCAAGTTTCCATGCCCAGTTACTTACAGTGTATGTATAAAACAAAATGAATGGTAGCCATAAGTTCAAAGGGTGAAGGTGGTGAATGTGGGATTAACAACAACAATAAAAATATGGCTACCGGAAAAAAGCTCTAAGTGGGTTACAAGGATGAATTATATACACATGGGTAGGTTATGTGGTTGATGTGGGTTGTACAAATGAATGCCTTAATCCTATCTCTGAAAACAAACCTCGCCAAGATTTCGCTTTGAACGGGTTGTGGACCTGTTCTAAGACGCAGTTTGTAATGCCAAATATACTTTGAAAAAAAGTTAAACATGCCAATAGGTTAGAAGCAAATTGAAACAACTCGAAAGCTTTACCCAACAAGCACGAACCGGACAACCGGAAATTCGTAACAAAATTCATGCATATGGACACACGGGCTTCGGAAACAGCAACAGCAGCAGTACCAGTACCCGCACCATCCTGCAAAGAAACAGTGTGTGCAACCCCTCCATATGTGTGTTCATCAAGCAATTGCATTTTCGTCATAGTGTCAGTGCCTAGTGTATTGGAACCGGGAAGTTTAGAGTACCGGGATAGGTCACAATTATAGTAAAATGCAATGGCAGAAATCAGACCCCCTCCCCAAACTTTTTGTATGACATAATCAGCCGTGTCTTTGAACCTATGCAAAAGAAAGCACCCCGTGTTTACCCGAATCCCTTGTGTCATACAATGCAAGAAGAAAAGCTCTTCTCTATAGACTACCCCACAAGAAGTACCACGAGCCATGAGAGTGCTAGAAATAAATCTGTGAAGGGACCTAAGGGCTGGGTTTTTTAGGGTGGATGCTTTAGAGGAGCTGGAATTAAATGGTCTAGGGGAATTCGACAATTTTGCCCATACTGTATTGTCATCAAAATCAGGGGGGATAAATCGAAGACCATCATTAGAAAATCCAAAGATGTCATTAAAGATGGGCAATGTCATTTTATAATCATTTCCCCTAATCTGAAACTTATTTCTCCTATATCAGAATCCACATGAACATCTAGACGTAGATAAAAACTGGCATAAAATTCACATGTGAGTTCAAGGAAGGCAGGAAACCTAAGAGAGGTAAAATGGACCCAACCAATGTTTGAGAGAAAATGATGCACTTCAGTTTTGATTTGGAGAATGTACGGTGTCTTTTAGATAACGTGTTTGAAGTACATCTTTTTTGCATAAGATACGGTAATTATAGGTTTGTGTGGCATTATGAAATATGGATGTGAAAGATGGAGGGGGTGGAGGGGTTGTTCCTTTCTTGGTTGAGTGGGCACGCTTAGGAGGTGACTGTTGTCGATCAATGGAAGAACGGGTACGCTTCCCCTATTGAGAGGTAGTGGTCTGAGGCTGCTTGGATGAACCACGCTCGGGATGAGGCCGAGCAGCCTAGGGTGATGCAGTGGTGATTCTTCGTGCGCTGCGTGGAGGAGGGACATGACCGGTTGAGGCAGGAGGCTCGGTGTCATCCCCGACTAAGTCCACCAAGTCCGGAACAGTAGCAGTGGTTGCTGGTGGAGCCCTGATCTGGAACTTGCGCCCTCGTGTCCTTGTGGAAACTAGGGCACGAGTCTCGGGTTCCGATGGTGGGCTGCGATGGGAGGAGACCGGGCTGCGCCTGGGAGGAGAGTCGGTGGAGGAGCCGCTGAGACGCCTTGCCGAGGGTGCACGGAGGCCAATAGTTACGCCTCCAGAAGCTGGAGGTGGAGATAGGTGACGGGGCGGTGAATCGACAGTGGAGGTGGGTGGGGGTGACCGTCAAATTGGGGAGGGTCGCCTACGGGAAGAAGAAGATGATGATGGTGGTGATGTCACTTGCTGTTGTGGTGGAAGTGGAGTAGCACTGGTCCGACTAGGAGGGGAGCGGCGGCGTGGAGACCACCGGATGGGTGAAGGCTTGCAGCGGGTGGAGGTTGTTGAGAGAGGATCCGCCGTGGGCTTCGTCGGTGTGGCAGAGGGGTGGCCGGCCTCTGGGCGTCGTTGAGCTGAGGCTACGGGCGATGTAGGGACGACTTTGGTGTCAGCACCAGCGGGAGTTCGTGACGGGTGCTTCCATTCTGGCGGGTCGACTTCTGGGGAGAGGTAGGTGGTGTTTTTGTGTTGTCGGAGGAGGTGGGTGTGGGGGCGGCGGCTTGAGATCGGTGGTGAGAGGAGGAGGCCGGCGGTGATGCAGTGTGGTATTTTGTTTGTGATGGGGGGAAGCCATGGAGGCCACGGCCTCTGTATGCGGCCTGCTCCTTGGTGCGCATGGTCGAGAGAAGAGAGGAGAAGAAGTGGGAGATGGTCATTGTGTGGGGGTAGTGGGGTTTTTGTTTGTGTGTTTGGTCTTTCTGTTTAGGAGTAAGTATCTTTCTAAACTAGTTTAGAAGATACTTAGGGATTGTTTAATGGTGATGTAGAGATAAATGTGGGATTTGAGTAATTTGTTTATTATGGAAATCGGGTGGAAAGAGATAGGGTAGAGATAAGATGATGATGATGAGGGTGTGAGAAAAAAAAAATATCTGACTTGGGTACTCGTGCACTTACTTCCTTCTCTCTCTTTTTGCTTATTGTGTGTATGGTTAGGGATTAACCGGACGAACCCACACCTTGCCCTCCTGATGCGTCCACGTCGCTGTTATATTGTGGATATAATATTATATACACTTATATGAGGATATACTCCACTATATATGTATATAATATTATATATATGTGTTCCTTTCTAGCACTAATCTATCAAAAAGTCCCTGCCCCAAGGAGTTCTTTACATTAGTGAAATAGGGCGGGTCCCACCAACGTCCATACTTCTCCATTAGGTGGCGAGGAATGATATTTCCAGCTTCTAGAATCGCGGCCACCATCACCAAAAAGGTGAGCTTTGCTTGTTATCTTTCAGTTATAAGCTAATATCTTTGGATATTAGGGGTGTGTTTGGGAGAATTTTGAGTTTTTAGTTCTTTGAGAATTGTTCTGAAAAGTAAGAATACAAAAGTGTTTTGAGGGTGTTTGAAGAGCTGAAAACTCGTTTGGATATCTTGCAAACTAGCTACATTCCAAACAAGAAAACCATACATGTAATGCTACCACAAGAAAAACAATTGCATTACACCAAGAGATAATCAAGTTATACAACAAAAGCATGAATCCAAATTCCAACATCAAAACAATATACAATTTAATCATAAACACAGTATGTTTATTCCCCTAAGCCTCTTCTGAATTGTAATCCGAATTGGAGAGATATAAAAATGAAAATCAAACGTACTGGAAACGAGGAGAGCCACGATAGTGACGCGAAGGAGGGTTAAAATGGTAGGCAGCATAAGAAGTTTATTACTGTGATGATGATGGTTAGGTAACAGCGGCAGCGGCAGCGGTTAATTTTGTGCGGTACCAATCGACGTTGCCTTCTACTACCTTGTTCTCCGATCCCATACCGGTCACAAAAACCGACCTGGAAGGCGGAGACAGATCAGATCCAAAGCGGGTGGAGGTGCTACAGATGCGAGGGTGAAGAGGAGGGTGAAGAAGAAGAATAAGTAAACATACTATGTTTATGATACCAAATAGATACCATATATGGGGAGGTTGAAGAAAAAGATAAACCAAATATGGGGAGGGGACGGAGAATATGGGGAGGAGGAGGATGAAGAAGAAGAGCATATGGGGAGGTGAAGAAGAAGAGAAAATGGGGACAGAGAATATGGAGAGGAGGACGGCGGACATACCAAAGAGATGTGAGAAAAAAAAAGAAAAAAAGTGGATTTATTTTAATGTTTCATTATTTACAAAAATACCACCGCGTGCCAACAGCAAATCAAGAAAACATCTTTTTTTTTTTTTACTTCTGAATTTTTGGTTTTCTCGGGTCTCTTTCCTTGGAACTCTTTTCTCGGAATCACGTGGTTTTTTTTCCTTCAAAACAAGTTTTTGCTTCTTTAAAAACTATGAGAACTGAAAATCTGTTCTCAAAACAGGTTTCCAAACAGACTCTAGATTTCTAACATGAAAGTAGAAGCACGTGCAGCTTCAATTCTTCTGCTTTCTGTCTTTAGTGGTCCCCAGATGTGTGCTATGTTCCCGCTGCCTATGTGTCATGATGTGAGGCCTTCCTACACTCGCTTTGGAAAAGAAAACATTGTTTTCCCCCATCTGAAAATATAATATATGTTTGAACATATAAATATATATATATATATATATATATATATATTTGTTTTGCAGTGATGAATCGATTTGGGCCTTCCAATCATATAATTAGTATCATAATAGATATTAATATATGGAGAGAAAGCACAAATCCCGTGTGTGCCCCCAAACTGCCGCGTCGCACCCTGGCTGAATGTGTCCCCCAATTTATTTGTTGTACCTTGAAACGCGAGTGAAGTGAAAAGGACCCCACCCCAAACTAATTGCGTTCTTTATTTGCTAAAAACGGAAATAACCGTGGGTTGCCTCCCATGCAGCGCTTCTTTAATGTCTTGTAGCTGGACTCGGAGCTCGTCATGCGGAAGGCATGTCGGTGAACGGTAGCACTACCTCTTGTCTGATAGGCTCTTCGGGAATGTACAACTTGAGACGCTGCCCATTCACTGTGAAAGTACCGTCATCTTTGCTCCGAATTTCAACGGCGCCAGACTGGAAGACTCGGGTGACCTCGAAAGGTTCCGACCATCGTGACCGAAGTTTTTCAGGGAAAAGCTTTAGTCGGAAGTTGAAAAGTAGAACGTAGTCTCTAGCCTGGAAATTTTTTTTCAAAATCCGCTTGTCGTGCCACCGTTTGGTCCTCTCCTTGTAAATTCTGGCGTTCTCGTAGGCATCCAAACGGATTTCTTCCAGCTCATCGAGCTGTAACAAGTGGCACTCTCCTGTTGCTTTGGGATCAAAGTTTAATGTTTTGATTGCCCAATATACCTTGTGTTGGAGCTCGAAAGGGAGGTGGCATGACTTCCCGTAGACGAGCCGATAAGGAGTCGTCCCGATAGGGGTCTTGTAAGTAGTCTGGTAAACCCATAAAGCGTCGTCGAGCTTGATAGCCCAATCTTTTCTTGAAGAGCTTATAGTCTTTTCCAGGATCTACTTAATAGCCCTATTGGAGACTTCCACTTGACCGCTCGTCTGAGGATGATAGGGGGTAGCAACTTTATGGGTTACTCCGTATTTACGGAGCACATCCTCCAACTTCTTGTTACAAAAGTGGGTGCCGCCATCACTAATCAATTCTCTTGGTGTGCCGAATCGTGAGAAAATTTTCTTTAGAAATCTAACAACAACCCGTGCATCGTTTGTTGGTGAAGCGATGGCCTCCACCCATTTTGTGACGTAATCGACTGCAACAAGGATGTAACAATTTGATCGGGAAGACAGGAATGGTCCCATAAAGTCGATCCCCCATACATCGAAAGGTTCGACCTCCAGAATGCCCTGTTGTGGCATCTCATGGCGCCGCGAGAAGTTCCCCATGCGTTGGCAGCGATCGCAGGATTGAGTGAATTTTCTAGCATCTTTGAATAGACTAGGCCAGAAGAATCCACTCTGCACTACTTTTGCTTCCGTTTTTCTTGCGCTGAATTGGCCGCTATAAGATGAAGCATGACAGTTGTAAAGAAGGTTGTCGACCTCGTCCTCGGGCAGACATCTGCGGATCACCCCATCGCTGCACATTCGGAATAGTAGCGGGTCATCCCGGAAATAATTTTTGACATCAGAGATGAATTTTTTCTTCTGCTGATGTGATAGGTTTGGGGGCAGGACTCCGCTAGCTAAGTAGTTGACAAAGTCAGCGTACCGTGGGGTTGTACAAATAACTGCCGCTTCGAGGGTTGCCAACTGTTCTTCTGGAAGGAGTCATCAATGGGTAACGCTTCCTCATTTAGAATGAAATCTTGGGCCAATCTCGAGAGATGATCAGCTACCATGTTCTCGGTTCCCTTTTTGTCTCGAATTTCGAGATCAAAGTCTTGGAGCAACAACACCCACCGAATCAGTCTCGGTTTAGCATCTTTTTTCTGCGTGAGGTACTTGAGAGCTGAGTGATCGGTGGGTACTATAATTTTGGATCCAAGAAGATAAGAGCAAAACTTCTCGATGGCAAAAACTACCGCAAGCATCTCCTTTTCCGTAGTTTCATAATTGGCCTGTGCATCATCGAGTGTTTTGCTAGCATAATAAATTGCGTGCAATTTATTATCCTTCCTTTGTCCCAAGACAGCCCCCCACTGTGAAATCACTGGCATCGCACATAATCTCGAAAGGAAGGCTCCAGTCAGGTGGTTGTATGATAGGAGCTGAGATTAGAGCTTGCTTGATCTTCTCAAAAGCTTCGAGGCACTCTTGGTCGAATACGAAGGTACAACCTTGATGAGAAGATTAGTCAAAGGTTTAGTGATCTTTGAAAAATCTTTGATGAACCTTCAATAAAACCCGGCGTGGCCTAAGAAACTTCGAATTCCTCAAACATTTGTTGAGCGGGCAGCTTCTCGATCACCTCGATTTTTGCACGGTCAACTTCTATTCCACGTTCGGAGATGGTGTGGCCCAGAACTATTCCTTCTTGTACCATGAAATGGCACTTTTCCCAGTTGAGAACTAAGTTGGCCTCTTTACATCTCTGCAAGACTTGAGAAAGGTTGGCGAGACATTCATCAAAAGTCTTTCCGTAGACCGAGAAATTATCCATAAAGACTTCCATGATTTCCTCGATCATGTCGGAAAAGATTGCCATCATACAGCGCTGGAATGTCGCCGGAGCATTGCACAAGCCAAATGGCATTCTCCGATAGGCGAATGTGCCATAAGGACATGTGAATGTTTTCTTTTCTTGATTAGCAGGGTGGATAGGGATCTGGAAGAAACTCGAATATCCATCCAAGTAGCAAAAGTAGGAGTGCTTTGCCAACCTCTCGAGCATCTGGTCAATGAAGGGGAGTGGGAAATGATCCTTCCGGGTGACGTTATTCAACTTCCTATAGTCGATGCACATGCGCCATCTGGTGACTGTCCTTGTGGGGATTAACTCGTTGTTTTCATTTTCCACGACAGTCATTCCCCCTTTCTTTGGCACTACGTGAACAGGGGAGACCCATTCACCATCCGAAATGGGATATATTATCCCGGCGTCTAGCAACTTCAAGATCTCTTTCTTGACGACTTCTTTCATGTTTTCATTGAGATGTCACTAGCGCTCGATCACTGGCTTGTAGCCGTCTTCCAGGAGTATTCTATGGGTGCAAAATGAGGGACTTATCCCTGTGAGATCATCAATAGAATACCCGATCGCTTTTCGGTGTGCCTTTAGAACACTCAACAGCTTCTCTTCCTCTTCCTCCGTCAGGCTTGTGTTTATGATTACTGGGTACGAAGGGATAGGACCCAGGAATGCATAATGAAGTTTGGGCGGAAGAGGCTTTAGTTCAACCTTTGGGGCATCGTCAGCTGTTGAGTCGTCTGCCATCTTGCTTAATTCTTCAATTCTCTTGTTTTCTTCGGCAGACGTCAGAGACAGGACCTCAAGTTGGCGTGCACTATCTACTATCTCAGGATCTGGATCCCGAGTCCCTTTATTAAGAGCGATGCATGCCAACAGAGGGCCTGCATAGTCTGCTTGTGCAGGAGGATCTTCATCCGTTATTTCAACGATGTCAAGTCGGTAGCAGGAATCATCTGGTACTCCTTTGCGAATTACTTCGTTAACAGCGTAACAAATTTTCTCAGACCCGACTTGTAGTGTGATCTTTCCTCCCTTGACATCGATTATGGCACCGGCAGTTACCAAAAAGGGTCGTCCCAAGATGATTGGAACGTGGTTGTCTACTTCCATATCGAGAACCACGAAATCAACCGGGACGAAGAAGTTCCCAACTTTGATAGGAACATCCTCCAAAATTCCCACTGGATACTTGACAGACCTAGCTGCTAGGTGGAGTGACATAGTAGTAGGTTTTAAATCCCCTAGGTTGAGCTGTTTGCTGATTGACAGAGGGATCACACTAACACTTGCGCCTAGATCGCAAAGTGCTCTCTCAATGCGTGCCTTCCCTATGTCGTAGAGGATAGTGAATGCCCCGGGATCTAGAAGCTTTTTCTGAATAATCGCACTACATTCTCCCGTCCGTGCCACCATCCCCGTTGTCAATAAATTTATTCTTTTTGGACAAGATGTCCTTTAAGAATTTTGCGTATGTAGGCATTTGGGATACGGCTTCTATGAATGGAATGTTGATGTAGAGCTTTTTCATAACGTCCAAGAAACGTCCGAACGTCTTATCATGCACCAGTGGGTTGAGCCGTTGAGGGAAGGGAATAGGTCGAACATTGGCCTTAACTTCATCTTTCTTAGCCTTCCCCTTTTCAGCTGACACAGCCTGCTCATGCTCCGCAGGCTTGTCTTCTTGCATGGCCAGGCCATGCTCGGCTTCTTTTAGCGGGGCTGAAGGTGGTTGATGCTCTTCGCGTTGAGTACCACTCCTAAGAGTGATTGCATTGCAATGGGTGTTAGGGTTCACCTCCGGTTTTCCCAGTATTCTGCCAGGATTTCCCTGACTAGGGCCAACTTGTGCAATCTGACTCTTGAGATTGTTAATCTCGTCAGAAAGCCCTTTCACGACTTGCCATTGTTCTTCCATAAAGGACTTGAGTAGCGAGTGCAAGTCGTTTTTAGGTGCTGGTTGATACGCTTGTTGGTACGCCTATGCAGGTTGTTTGGGAGGATATCCGGGAGGACCTCTTCCGGTTTGATTTTTGTTTTTGTGGGGCTGTTGAGGCTTCCAAGAGAAGTTAGGGTGGTCCCTCCAACTTGGGTTGTAGGTGTTTGAATAAGGGTCCTTCTGGACTCTTTAGTTGATGTAACTCGCTTGCTCTTGGCATGCTTGCTCATAGCCTCCTTCTGCCGGGCATTCCGAATAACCTCCTTCGCATCTAGCACAGGAATGGGATTGTCCTTTCCTATTCAACTTCAAAATGGCATCCAACTTGGAGTTCACCAGGCTCATTGCGTCAAGTTCAAGAACTCCGGCTGTTCTTGTGAGCTCGCCTGGCCATTCGAATTTATTGTTGGCGATGTGTTCGAACAATTCGTACACATCCTCAGCATCTTTGGTTAAGGCTACTCCTCCAGCCACAACATCAACATGTGCACGGAGGGATTCGTTTAGGGCGGCATAGAATTTCTCCACTAATGTCATGGCCTTGCTGGGTGGAAAGAATTTCTTCAAAAATGCCAGTGAAAGAGCAGCCCATGTACCAAACGTCCCAGGAGGTTGTGCGGTTAACCACGCCTTTGCCTTATCCTTGAGTGAGAATGGAAAAAGGCGCAGCTTGATAGCGTCCTCGGAGACTCCATTTACCTTGATGGTATCGCAGATTTTTAGGAATTTTGCAAATGCTGATTTGGGTCTTCCGAGGAGGAACCTCCGAAAGGTTCATTTTGGACCATTTTGATCAGGGCCGGCTTCAGCTTAAAGTTATTTGCTTGCACAGCTGGGCGTACTACGCTGGACTGTGCAAGGGTTGCATCGGGGATGGAGAAATCCTGGACCGGCCTGTGCCGAGGTCCGTATCGGACTACCACCTCCCACTCGTTGTTGTTATGTTCTGCCATTCTTCCTTCGGACGAAGTTTCGTCCTTCGATTTCTTCTCGAGCCTCTGCTCGCGGATACGCTTCCAAAAAGTTCTCTCGACCTCGGGATCTTGTTTTCCAGGTGGTACTCCCGAGCTTCTTGTATTCATGCACTAAAGAAACCTGAAGAAAGACGAACAAAACTAAACAAACGAGTGAAAAAAAAAATGAAAAATAAAAATCTAGATTAACCTTATTACTAAGTTAAATAATATTAACGCCGATCCCCGGCAACGGCGCCAAAAACTTGATAGCTTCTTGCAAGTATACAGGGTTGTTGTAGCACACAAGGTCGTCTCACAGAGATCTTTGTTAAGTACTATTCAACTAAGCAACTTATGATTATCTAGAGAAATAAATAATGTTGTTGAATTGGAAAACGAAAGCGAATAGAAACGATTAAAATTCAATAATATTAAATATCTAGGACTTCGGAGAATTCCTTGCCAACATTTCCATGTAATTAAATTCAGCATAAGCAGACCATGTTCTGTCACCACATAGCTGTCCTATGTAAAATCTATGAATTAATTCTGAAAATAAACTCTCTTAAAAGAAACGGTAAATCTAAGCTAGATCGATAACCTATTCTCATAGTGCCGTAAAATCCCTTTCTAGTTTACGTCCACTATCCATTTTCCAGTGATGAAATAAACTACGAGCATTAAGAAATTTACCTACTTAATCTCCAATTAAAAGCACGCCTCCCTCGAGGTCGGTTTTTAAAGCCCAGTTAATGTTTTTCTATAGGCAAACGACGTTGTCACTTAACGTTTCCCTATTATAAATTTATGCTAAACGATGGCCTGTCAAATAACATAGTGAAGATTCATTACCGGATTAAAAGAAAATAAATTCATAAATAAAACTTTAATTAAATAAGCATGGAAACATTAACAAGTTCAACCTCTAATCCTAGACAAGAATTATAGCAAGACATAGCCTTAAAGAAAATAATAAATACTTGGAAATAATTCACCATAATAAATTAAAGGATTAAACTTACAAGTAGATGGAGCCAACCTTGAATAAAATGAGACAAATCTCCAAGACAAGAATTTTCCAAAAGCTGAAGCCAAACCAGAATTATAAAGTAATAAAAGTACAAATCCTAAGCTATTTGTGTTTTTGCCGATTTTTCCTTGGTAGAGAACTTGATGCCTTTGTTCCTTGCTTTGCTTGCTTTTTATAGTGCAGGGGGGACCATCTTGGATGGCTAGGAATGGATGCAGGTGGCGCCAAAAGTGGAGCATGTGTGGCTCCTCACTTTTCCGCCAAAATTAGTAAGTGGAGGACCACTTCTTCCCTCCAAAATTAGAAGCAAAGACCAGCTCCATCCCTCCTTTTCCACGCAACGTGGGTGCTGTCCTCTTTTCATGCATGAGGCGCCATATCACCAAGACCAATTCCTTTTAATGTTAACAGCAAACAAAAGAAACTGGCTTGGAATTTCTCACGTGAACAGCAAACAAAAGTCTAAGTTTGGGCTTTTCCTTCTTCACCATGGGCTTGTGGCCATCATGAATTGGTCCATCATAGGTCTGGGCTGTTCTTATAAGGATCCTTGGCCCAAATTCAGGGAGGCTTCATCCTGTCTTGCCACGTGTCTATAGGCTGCTCGTGCTGGAATAATTCACATAGGCAGCTTATGCTGGAACTGCAAATCTGTCCCTGAAACTTGGTGGTTTGGCAACTAAAAATGCATGAAAAATACCAAAAGACTAGCAAAGGGGTTTTATTAAAAATAAAATGGAAAACAAAGAAGAAAACCACATAATCAAACAAAATGTATAATATTTGCAAGTTAAAACCATGAAAATAACCCGGAATTGAGTGCAAAATGCGCACTCATCAAATATGAAACTATGATTTCTAGAATAATGACTCAAGCATTTGTCCTGGAGACAATACAATAACACATTCTGTATTTAATAAACAAAAATTATTTGTAAATAGCATTTGATAAGTACAATCACAAAATGAGAAGGAGATTAATATGCTTCGGAAGAGCACAAGTTTTACTATGCTCTAGAGGAGCATATATTTACGCTCTGGAAGAGCATAAATTTCATTATACTCCTCAAGAGCAGAAATTTTTGCTACTTACAATAATAAAAGGATAATGAAGGATATTTTTTGCAAATCTCAAATGAATTTATTAATATTCGTGTCAAACTTATATTATCTTGAGACAATAAGTGGAAGAGATGCTGAATATCTCTATATTACAAAGGCCACTACCGCATGTAACAAACAAATTACAGAAAGATTACCTGAGTTATCCTTTAGACTGTTCAAGTCATTAAAAGTTATTATATTAAGCCTAAAGCTAGAACTAACCCAAAGTTGGCTCATGGATTTCATATTTGGAGTGATCAGATGGTCATCCCGGATTAATAATGATGCGTAGAATTATTGTTGAAAAACAAGAAGTTTTTCCAATCTAATGAATTTCCATGTGCTTGCTTGCTCACAAGGAAAATTAATTATTCGACCTTCAGATGATAAGGTTGGCTTAGAATCACTAGTAATTGTGGAACTTTTCCAGCACACAGCACCACCGCCAAGGCAAAACACATATCCTGACTGTGATCTAAAATCATCCCTGTCAGTTTGGAAGCTAACATCTGTGTAACCCTTTACAACAAGCTCATCAATGCTTCCATAAACAAGCAATGCATCATTAGTCCTTCTCAAGTACTTTAGGATGTTCTTCACAGTTGTCCAGTGACTCTCACTGAGATCAGCTTCATACCTACTTGTGACACTTGATGCATATGAGACATCTAGTCGAGTACACAACATAGCATACATGATAGATCCTATTGCAGATGCATATGGGATCTTACTCATGCGTTCTCTCTCCTTAGTTGTACTAGGCCAATGATTCTTTGAGAGAGTTATACCATGTGACATGGGCAAAATCCCTTTCTTGGAATCTTGCATACTAAACCTTTTAAGTACTTTGTCAATGTATGTACTCTGACTTAGGCCAAGAAGCCTTTTAGATCTATCTCTATAGATCTTTATACCTAACACATAGGCAGCTTCACCTAAGTCCTTCATTGAGAAGTTTTTCCTTAACCAAGTCTTTATGGACTGTAGTGATGGAACATCATTCCCAATGACCAGAATGCCATCCACATATAATAGCAAGAAAATAACGATGCTCCCACTAACCATCTTGTAAACACATAGCTCATCTTCATTCTTGATGAAACCAAACTGTTTGATTACTTCATCAAAATGAAGATTCCAACTCCAAGAGGCTTGCTTCAATCCATAAATGGATCTCTGCAATTTGCATACTTTGCCAGCATTTACTGGAGTGACGGAACCTTTAGGTTGTGTTATATACACATCCTCTAAAAGATTTCCACAAAGGAAAGCAGTTTTGACATCCATCTATCAGATTTCATAATCATGGTATGTAGCTATGGCCAAAAGAATTCGGATGGATTTAACCATGGCAACTGGAAAAAAAGTTTCATCATAGTCAACACCATGAACTTGTTTGAAACCTTTTTGTGACCAATCGCCCATTAAAGGTAACAGCATTACCATCCATGTTAGTCCTTTTCTTATAGACCCATTTGCACCCAATGGGTTTAACCAATTCAGGTGGATCAACCAAGGTCCAAACCTTGTTTTTATACATGGATTCCATCTCAGGATTCATGCTTCAAGCCATTTCTCAGGGTCTGGACCTGTAATAGCTTGTTGATAGGAAACGGGCTCATCTTGATCCATGAGCATCACGTCCCCGGCATGAGTCAAAAGAAACACATATCTCTCAGGCTCACGCCAAGTCCTATCAGACCTACGAGGTCCATGTGCTACAAGTACAGAATTTTCACCCACAACAACTTGTGGCTCCTGTTCTTGTTCCATCTCAGTCTCTATATTCTCTTGTTGTTCTCGAACTTCTTCGAGTTCTACTTTTCCCCCACTGATCCTTCTAGAAATAAATTTTTTTCTAGAAAAACAGCAATACGTGCAACAAACACCTTTTGTTCCACGGGATTATAGAAATAATATCCTTTAGTTTCTTTAGGATATCCAACAAAATTGCATTTATCAGATTTAGGGCCAAGTTTGTCTGATGTTTGTCGTCTAACGTAAACCTCACAACCCCAAATCTCCATGAAAGACAGACTAGGACGTTTCCTAGTCCACATCTCATACGGTGTCTTTTCAACTGATTTAGATGGAACACGGTTAAGTGTAAAAGCAGCTGTCGTTAAAGCATGTCCCCAAAAAAAGGTGGAAGGTCAGCTTGACTCATCATGGAACGAACCATGTCTAACAAAGTTCGATTTCTCCTTTCAGATACACCATTCCATTGAGGTGTGCCAGGTGGAGTAAGTTGTGATACTATACCACATTCCTTCAGATGATCAAGAATTCTCGGTCTAAGTATTCGCCTCCTCGATCAGATCGAAGCATTTTAATATTTTTCCCGAATTGATTCTGTACTTCATTCTTGAATTCCTTGAATCTTTGAAAGGATTCTGACTTGTGCTTCATAAGATACACATAGCCATATCTACTATAATCATCAGTAAACGTAATGAAGTATTGGATTCTACCTCTAGCCTGTGTAGATATAGGACCATATACATCAGAATGTATAAGTCCTAATAAGTCTGAAGCCCTTTCACCTTTACCAGTAAAAGGAGTCTTTGTCATCTTGCCCAATAAACATGATTCGCATGTCTCATATGATTCAAAATCAAATGAGTCTAAGAGTCCATCCATATGGAGTTTAGATATGCGAGTCCCATTTTTATGACCCAAACGACAATGCCAGAGATAGGTCGTATTAGAATCATTCAATTTGACCCTTTTGGTTTTAATGTTAGATCGGGTTTTCAAGATCTAGAATATAAAAACCATTGATTAAATGTGCACCACCATAATAAACATCATTCAAATAAATAGAACAACAATTGTTCTTTATTATAAATGAAAAACTGATGAGTGCGCATTTTGCACTCATTTCACGGGTTCTTTCAACGGTTTCTAGCTTGCAAAACGATATTTATCCTATTTATTCGTCTCTTTTGTCGTATTTTCTCCCTTTTATCCTTTTATTTCATTTCTTTGAAGTTTTTAATAATTTTTATATATTTTAGAAATAAAAGTTAGATTTTTCAAACAAGAGGTACAGACCCAGCATAGGCTGCCCATGCAGCATCAATGCCACGTTACACGAGGGAAGCGAGTGCCCAGAATTCTTCTCCAAGTCCCCTAAATTCAGTCCATGCGTTGCTTGGCAATTTATGAGGACCAAATGATTGGATTTCCGGACGAGATGTGCAATCTTTTGCACAGGTTGCCTATGCGGAGAGCTCCAACCCTTGCAAACCATTACCACGTGGCTTAACATGTGACATCATCAGGGCTGCTCCCTCTCAAACGAATTTTGCCCAAAAACCCCCTGAATTAATCATGTTCCTTGGAGTTTATGTGGTCA
>JAKUCV010005144.1:4187-14383 GCA_028386065.3 Turnera subulata
TCCCTTGGACGGGCTTGGATCCATAGTTTTCATGTGTCGCATACAGTGTTAGTGTTAGTTATTTAAAGTCTTCCGCTGTGCATACTTTTGCTGTTATTGGGCCATTGGGCCGATTGTGTTATTGTTATCGTTTTTATTATGGGCTGTCGAGCCCGGATATTTGTTTTATACACTGTATGCTGAGTCATTTTGGGTTGGGTTGTCACAGTTCCGGCTCGTGTTTACTGTGTACGGTAAATTCGGGTCGGGGCGTTTCACTATAAGAATAAAAAACATGTATCACTCCGTTTGGTATCATGGAATTGAATTCAATTCCAAGAATTGAATTCAATTCTTTAATTTGGTATAATTTTACTTCACTTAAAATAAGAATTGAATTCTATTTTTTATTTTTGGAGCAATATTTTGGTAATATTTCAAATCCAAACAAAACCTATCGGATTTAGAATTCAATTCTATTGGATAAGTATTGGTATGTCTAAATGACAAAAATAACTCTATACTCTTGTTTTATTTTTTTTAGCAAAAGGACAACTTAGGTAATTTTAGCAATTCAATTGATAATTTAATTTATACCTAACATTGGAATTGAATTCAATTCCTCATTATTAAAAAGTATACCAAACATGGGAATTGATTTCATAATGAATTCAAATTCTAAATTTTTAATGATTTGAATTCAATTCCAATTCCAAATTGATACCAAACGGATGACCCAAACCTTTCGTAGAAGTGTTGGAAATATTTTGGAGAGCAAAACAAATAACCTGGACGCAAGGAACACTATCCTAATAATTTTTTCCCCAAGATATAATAAATTTTTCTGTAAAAAATAGCAGGAGCTTAAAATTGTCAAAGAATTTTAGAGAAACCCAATTGGAGAGGAGAGACAACTAATTTTCAAGGTGTGTCAAACAATTAGCCTCAAATTTATGACCACTAATCCAATTTTCAAATTGAATTTTATAACTCCGAGTGTTAATTTTTGCAATTGTTAATTGTTAAAATCTAGGAAAACTGAAATGACATTGTTACTCTAAAAATTGAGTATGCCAATTAATCCATGGAAAGACTTTGCATTTAAAAAGGTTGAATAGGAGTCTAAATTGATTTGTCATTGGAGAATGTTTGGGAAGTAATATGGCCAATAACTTCAAAAATGGAATATATCGATTCATTTACATTGAAAATATTCAGTAGGAATTTGCATTGAAAATATTGAATAGGAGTCCACCGAGCACCACCATAATTTCGCATCACCTGCGTTTTCCAATGATCAAAGTATTCAAAGCTACATCTGACACCATAATTAACATATTAATCAAACAAAATATGGCTAGACGTAGAATCACAAGGCAGTAATTGATAGAGTAACAGGAGGGAAGATCTGGAGGGGGAGAAGGCCACTTTTGAGATGGTCCATGACCATTTTGAACTACAAATGCCATGGCCATACCCCAAGAAGTATGTTCTTCAATGTGACAATGTATGAGCCAGACTCCTGGATTGTCTGCCTTGATCCGAATAGCTGCCCAACCCCCCATTGGAACTGCAACTGTATTCCTCTCCGGAGGATCAACTAGATTGTACTTAGCTGGATCCCTGGCTTCATTGAAGTTCCCAAATCCAGTACCAACTATGAAGAAGTTGTGACCATGAACATGGTTTGGATGGTTCTCCACATTGAGGAAGCTTGTGTCTTGCAGCACAATTTCTATGTTTGTGCCATAGGCTACCACCATAACTTTTTGGCCTAATTCTGATTGGTTTAATTAATTAACAAAAAGCCAAAAGAGTTAAAAGGCACTTTCACATGTATTGTAACGTGAATATGGACTGATATCAATAATTAGCCAGTTGTGCCAACTCTTATCTACACAAGAGGTATATCTACTAATTAATCTAAGACAAATGGAACACTCACCAGTGGAAAGTAGTGTTTTTGGCAATCCGATTGTGGACTTTTATTTCCACATCGTGACCTTCATTAACGGCAATGGTTGGGCCTGGAAATTTCCCGTTTACTGTTAAAGAGTTGCTTTGCTTTGCAGAGACGAGTCACGTTCTTCCACTCTAGCTGAAACCAAATTAAACCACTAATGAATGCTTCAATTTTCTTCTCGTCCAAACTTTGGTTGCAAGAACAAGAGAAATTAAAGAATATAGTTCTACTGTTCTAATTAAGACCTGACATGAAACTTATATTGAACTGAAATCGGCTTGTTGCTTGAGAAGAACAATATGGTAATGCCCCAGAAATGATCAAAAGAACTAAGAACAGCACTCCATAATGCTTTTAGTACACCCTCCACATTGCTGCCACCAGTATTTTTTTTTTAATATATAATACTCTCTGTATGACTCTTCTCTTGAATAACCTATGTAAGGACAGATTTTTGTGATGCAGGAAACGCGGTAGGTAAAGAGTGCCAATATATTTCCAGCCAAAATATGCCAAGAAGAACAACTCTTTTGTCTAAGTTTTATATAAGGATTGTTGGAAAGGAAGCCAATGGAACAATGCAGCAAATTTCCAGATTTGAAAACAAACAAGAACACTTGAATTTTCAATCAACAATCAAGATGACAACGACAATAATCTCACGATTTGCACACTTCTTTTGTTTTCAGTTTTTGCTGGAGAAGATAATTTCCATTCATTCTCACCAAAATATATACAAGAGTAGAGACTTTATACATAGTTTCTGTGTTCTTTACGGTGAACACGCTTAACATTTTCTAACCACAAAAGTAATCTAATTGGTTAAGACTCCTGAAATCTCTAGAACTCTTCTCCAACTTGTATTAAACTAATACTAGATACCTACCAAAAGTATATAATAATACATAATTTAGCATGTGATGGAAGAGTTTATCCTACAATATTCATAATTCAAAAGAGATATTTTAGCAAACAGTTGGCGAGCAAACCTGGTTAACAGGATCAGGATCAGCTCCTCAAGTCAACACTCCTCCTTGATCCTGTTAACTCCAAGTTTGCCTCTAAGATACTGAAACTTGCTCTTTGGTAGACTCTTTGTGAGGATGTCTGCAATCTGTTCTTCGGAGCAGCAGTAAACAATCTGAACTTCTCTTTCTTTTTCAGCTTCTCTAATGAAGTGATACTTGATTTTGATGTGCTTGGTGCGCCCATGATCAACAGGATTCTTCACCATGGCAATGGCTGATTGGTTATCACAATGAACCTTGGTAGGACTTGCACTTTCAATCTTCAAATCTTGCAGAAGCTTTCTTATCCAAATTGCATGATTAACTGCAGCTCCAATAGCCAAATATTCAGCTTTTGCTGTTGATTGTGCCACTGTACTTTGTTTCTTTGAGCACCAAGCAAATGCAGTTGATCCAAGCATGAAAACAAATCCGGTAGTGCTCTTCATATCATCAACACTTCCTGCCCAATCACTATCACAATAAGCTTCAATCTTCAACTCCTCATTGACTCCAAAAAATAGGCCATAATCTAAAGTTCCCTTCAAGTATCTCATCACCCTCTTTGCAGCTCCAACATGACTGAGTTTAGGATTGTGCAGAAATCTGGAGAGCAAATTTGCAGCAAACATTAGATCAGGCCTAGTTGCAGTCAAGTACATCAAGCTCCCAACAAAGCTTCTGTATTCTTTCTCATCTGCAGCAACTTCATCAACATTTTTGCTAAGCTTCACATTTAACTCCAGTGGAACAGTAACATGCTTGCAAGCCTCCATTTTGAACCTTTTTAACACTTCACCTGCATATTTGGTTTGGCATACAAAGATGCCAGATTCTGATTGTATCACTTCCAGCCCCAAAAAGTACTTCATTAGGCCTAGATCAGACATTTCAAACTCCTTTTCCATGTCTTCCTTGAGGGCTGAAACCAATTCTGGATTGCTACCTGTTACTAGCAAATAATCAACATAAATTGAGACCACCAACAAACTTGAAACTGCAGCAACTTTCACATAAAGAGTAGGTTCTGTTTCACTTTTTTTGAAGCTCTGTTTCTCTAAGTGATCATTGATGCAGCTGTACCAAGCTCTAGGGGCTTGCTTTAAACCATACAATGCCTTCTTTAACTTGTACACCCATTGCTCTTTGCCTGCAACTATAAATCCATGAGGCTGCTCCACATAAATTTCTTCATCAAGGCTCCCATTCAAGAATGCTGACTTGACATCGAGATGGAAGATTTTCCATTTGAATTGAGCAGCAAGAGCAATTAGAAGCCTTATAGTGTCAAGCCTAACTACTGGTGCAAAAGTCTCCGAGTAGTCTAGACCAAATTGTTGTGCATATCCCTTGACAACCAGCCTTGCTTTGTACCTGGAAATTGATCCATCAGGATTCATTTTTGTTCTAAAAATCCACTTGACACCAATCACAGACTTGCTGGTAGGTTTCTCAACTAATTCCCAGGTGTTGTTCTTGTTGATCATAGCAAGCTCCTCCTCCATAGCTAGCTTTTAATGGTTCTTCTTCAATGCTTCTTCATAATTTTCAGGTTCCGTTGATGCCATGTTACAAGTTTCATATATCTCTGAAAGCTTCTTGAACTTTGTTAGTGGAGCATCAGAATCATAATCTATCAAATCTTCATTCTCCTTTTCAGACTCTAGCATAGAATCATGCTGGAATTTGTGCTCCACTTCTCTTTTGCTCCAGTTCCAGAATGCATTTTCATCAACTTTGATGTCTCTGGTGGTCACTACTTTCTCTGAATCTAGTAAAAACACCCTGTAGCCTTTTGATTGTGAGCTGTAACCAAGGAAGAGACCTTTCTGTGACTTTGGCTCCAATTTACTCCTCTTCTCAACAAGAACATGCACATAGCATATTGAGCCAAAGACCTTGAGATGCTTTACAGTGGGTTTATTACCACTCCATGCCTCTATTGGTGTTGAGTCTTGGAGTGATTTTGTGGGCAACCTGTTCAGCAAGTAGACTGCCGTATAGGCAGCCTCAGCCCAAAATTTCTGTGGCATCTCTTTCTCTACAAGAAGGCACCGAACCATTTCCACTACTGTCCTATTTTTCCTCTCAACAACTCCATTCTGTTGAGGGGAATAAGCAACTGTCAATTGGCGTTGAATCCCTTCCTGCTCACAGAACTTGTTAAATTCACCAGAGACAAACTCCATCCCTCGATCTCATCTCAAAGCTTTTAGCTTGCAGCCACTTTGTGCCTCCACCAATGCTTTGAATTTCTTGAATATGCTAAAAGCTCCAGACTTCATTCTCAGAAAATAAATCCATGTCATCCTTGTATAATCATCATCAAACAACATAAAATACTTATTATTATTCAAAGACAAGGTTTGCATTGGTCCACATAGGTCAGTGTGAACTAATGCTAACTTTTCAGTGGCTCTCCATGATGCATTTCCAGGAAAAGATTCCCTGGTTTGCTTTCTTTTCTGACAAGCCTCACAAATTTTCACATTTTCAGTAATAGGAGGCAAGTCTTTAATCAATCCATTTTTTGAGGCAATCCTTACAGAATGTAGGTTAACATGCCCACATCTCCTATGCCATAAATCACTTTCATCAGCTCTGCAAACATAAGCTTCATCACAATTATCACAGGTTATAGGAAAGCTATTGTTCCTCATTTTCACCTCACATATTAATTTTCCAGAGCCATCAGAAATAGCACAACAATCATCCTTAAATGTCACTGAATATCCATTCTTCATCAATTGTGGAACACTAAGCAAATTTTGTTTCAAATCAGGAACCAGAAGCACATTTCTAATGTATTTCGTACCTCCATTGATGTTGATTGCAACTGTGCCTTTTCCAGCTGAAACTATTTGGCTCCCATCTGCAGTTTTTACCAAAACCTTGATTGAAGTGTCCAATTGGCAGAAAATATTTGAGTCTCCAGCCATATGACTTGTACAGCCACTATCCACATACCATGTTTCAAGTGAAGATGAGTAATCTGAATTTCCTGCCATGAAAACAAACTCATTATCATTACTAGTTTCAGCTAGCTTAGCTTGCTGCTGTTGAGGTACAGGTGGAGGTTGTTGTTGCATAGTTTTTGATGCTGAGCTTTGTCCCTTTTGATTGTTTTGTGACTGTTTTGCTCTACAAAACTTCTCAATATGCCCAATTTTCTTGGAGAAATTGCATTGTTTGGTCTTCCAGCATCTGACTTCTGCATGATTAGACTTGCCACAATGTCTACATGTTGGAAAGGTCATCTGTGCTTCTGTAACAGTGGCTTTTCCTTCTTGATTTTTGCATCCTGACTTGCCTTGAAACTTCTTAGAGCTCTCTGAACTTAGCTTCTGGCTTTGCCTCACTTGGAATGCACTTTCAACATCTTCTTCTGTTGTTTTGCTTTTTCTCTGCTCATGGGCTTGCAATGAACCAACAAGCTCTGGAATTGACATCTTGGTGATGTCTTTAGACTCCTCGATGGCTGCTACTCTTGCCTCAAATTTATCTGTCACAGTGTTGAGTATTTTCTCTACCACCTTCAAGTCTGGAACACTTTCTCCATAAAGCTTCATTTGATTGACCAGCCCCTGAATTCTTGATGAATACTCCTTGATTGATTCTGTTTCCTTCATCTTTAGCATCTCAAACTCTCTTCTCAATGTCTGCAAACGAATTTGTCTTGCCTTTGCAGAGCCTTGGTACTATTTTTGTAAAATCTCCCATGCTTCCTTTGTTGTAGTTGCTCCAACGATCAATGGAAAAATCTCCTCTGAAACAAGAGAGAAGATATAAGATATAGCAGCATTATGTTTCTGCAAATCATCATTGTATGTCTTAAGTTGATTAAGAGAAAGACTTTCAATGTCTTCCTGCTCATTGAAACCTTTCTCCACCATGTCCCACAAACCATTCGCAACAAAGAAGGCTTTCATACGAACAGCCCAATATTCATAATTTTCTCCCGTGAAAGTTGAAGGGGTAGGAAGGTTTGAATTGGTGCGATTTCTGGAAGCCATTTAGACAAGGGGCAGGTTTTGTGATAAAGGCAATGAAGAGATAAGGGTTGAGACAAGTTTCAATCCAAAAAATGGCAGTAGAAGTCCCGTAAGAAGAGGGCTCCGCTACCAATTGTTGGAAAGGAAGCCAATGGAACAATGCAGCAAATTTCCAGATTTGAAAACAAACAAGAACACTTGAATTTTCAATCAACAATCAAGATGACAACAACAATAATCTCACGATTTGCACACTTCTTTTGTTTTCAGTTTTTGCTGGAGAAGACAATTTCCATTCATTCTCACCAAAATATGTACAAGAGTAGAGACTTTATACATAGTTTCTGTGTTCTTCACGGTGAACACGCTTAACATTTTCTAACCACAAAAGTAATCTAATTGGTTAAGACTCCTGAAATCTCTAGAACTCTTCTCCAACTTGTATTAAACTAATACTAGACACCTACCAAAAGTATATAATAATACATAATTTAGCATGTAATGGAAGAGTTTATCCTACAATATTCATAATTCAAAAGAGATATTTTAGCAAACAGTTGGCGGGCAAACCTGGTTAACAGGATCAGGATCAGCTCCTCAAGTCAACAAGGACACTGTTTGACAGGCTTTTCTGTATATATCATTAATATCATGTTTAGTAACGAATCAGTTGGAAATAATTATTACTCTGTATTTATGGCACCTTATTGGATTGTCTTATCATATATTTAATCGAAAGTTAATTACATGTCTATTTACATATAAAATAAAGAACATCAAGGAAATCTTCAGTGGTAAGTTTTGGTGTGTGAAAAATGTTCAAGAATGTGAAAATGATCATTATTGATTATACCCATTTTCTTCGCTGGCAACATTTGGGACTGAAGCAAGTGTCAAGTGATGGTGGGTTGGTGTGAGGATTAATAATCAACTAATCAAGACAAAGGTAGGCTAGCTAGCAGTGTCTTTGCATGGTCAGGGAACATGAAATTGTTGTATAGTTTCCTTTGGTTTGACGCTATGACTAGGTTCACATATATGATATGATAGTATATCCCATTAGTGGTAGTCTGGCAGATGAATGTTTTTAATAGTATAGTATCAGCAATTTGTAATCAATTATAAAGCGGATGCCGTCATTACCTACCAATTAGAGGTGGCTATGCTTAATTGGTTCCCTTAGCAGAACACTGCCTTTTGGGCATACAATGAAAGCCGCCATAAACATAATCCTCAGTGGGTGGTAGATTTTAGCTGTGATTTCCGACAAAAAGAAGAAGAAAAGAAGAAGAATCTGGCGTTATATATATGTATATAGTTTAAGCACTTAAACTTAATTAGCTAAGTATCTTTTAGAAAATGAAATCACGGTTAGATTAGTTAGCCCATGATTACTTGCATGGACGGCTTGTCAACATTTATGGCCCGAGAGTTTCAATTTTTGGTTATTTATTTGATAGTGTAGTGCTTGTATGGGTTTTCCATGTGAACTTCCTTCATGAAATAGTAGCAGCTAATGGTTCTCAGCTCTGTCAGAATCCAAGAACTAACTGGGGATTTTTTTGTTCATGAGTGGTATGAAGTTTTCGATCTTGATGGGTCAGCGATTAACAACTAGGCAACTAAAGAGCTAATAAGAGCTTTGGCAAATGTCAACCTCTTTATTAAATTCTACCTTATCCTGACATCAAAAGGGCCCGAGATAGTGGAAATCAAAATCTCTTGATGGTGTTAATCTTTGTCCCAAAAAGGTGTGGTCTATGTACATGGCATTTGGCATGATTCATGTTTTCCTGTCAAATTCTTGGAGGTATGGGGCTATTTGCTTGTAGAAAGCAGCAGCCAAGATAGTATGGCAAGTAATTTGTTAATTTCTTAGAGTGGTTGAATGGAAAGAAGAGAAAAAGAATTAATATTCTGAATAGATTAAAGTGTGGGAGGCACTAATCTTTTTTTAAAGAAAAAATGCGAAAGGCATTAATGTCCATATCCCGATTCCATAAGTTTATCACTTTCAAAGACCATGCCAATTGGCTTCCTTGTTTTTGTTTTCTTTTTCAACTTAACGTCAATTGGTTAATTATTTAATTGAACCACTCCAAATCTAATATTTGCTGGATACATAAAGTGATTGATCAGGATGCTTATAATGAATTCTAATACCTTTTGAAGGTATATGCTCCACCATCACCAAGGAATCATGCATTAGGAGACAATAATCTAGCTAAGCAGTAGCGGACCCAAAACATCATACTTTCGGGGAGCCAAAAATAAATAAAAGGATGTACAACATAATAAGACTCTTGCCTGAAATATATAACTATATTTTATCACTATACTAACCTCAAATCTTATGGCTAGTCAAAGCAATTAGAGGAGCCGAGTCAAAGCAATTTCAACCTTCAAGTGCACGTGTTTGGCGGCCTAACGGAAAAACTTGTTCATGAACTAAAAAGATGGAATGAGATGCAAGAATAAATTAACATATCTTTGGATCAATTACATGTAGTTTTGTTTGAAGACATGTCACATATCTTTGGATCAATTACATGTAGTTTTGTTTGAAGACATGTCATCAACAACCCAATTCATGTATCACCAAAAAAAAAACAACCCAATTCATGAATTTAATTAACGTTTTCCTTCCAGTAAATATCAATCCACTATTGTAGTTGTAATCAAGCACTTACTGATTTGCTCCACTAGCTAGGCAATACACCATTTCTTTACCAGGAGAGTCTTGTCAGGATGTAATCATGGAGAGTCTTCCAGCACACCGGGAATTTTAAGGAATCTTAAAGATCTTGAAAGATGAACAGGGTGTCCCATTCATTTATAAACAATTACTTTACTATTGAAATGTTAAATCTTTATAAGAAATTACTAATACTACCATATAAGGAGAACAGCAATGTCATCAATTGTCATTAGAAGCAAAATGTAGAAGTAGAACATCATGGAGGAGGACTTAAGAGACAAAAAAAAAAAAAAACTCGCAGTCAGTGAAAAAGGACCCCCGATTTGAACTTAATAACTAAAGTAAAGCAATTACTATATGTAGGAACAAAAAGCTTCTTTCTGCACTGGTACACTGTTTCTTGCACTATGTGGTGATGTGGAGTAGACAAGGCTGTGAATATAATAACTGCAGATGCTTCAAGGCGTGCTGCTAATGCCACTTTCCTTAAGACAATATTTGCCACCACCTCTTATTCTAAAGTCGGTATGCAACGGTGTTTTGCAAATTTGCCTCGG